>JAWQUT010000081.1:1696492-1720820 GCA_033807755.1 Ellobium chinense | reverse complement strand
GTTGGTAGGGTTGGTAGGCATGTGGCAACCTTGTGGGTGGGGAGGGAAAGAGAGTCTCCCTTCAGAGTTTGAAGAGTGGTGACTCTCTCTCTATATAAATTTCTTCCTGCACTTTCCCCAAATTAATTCAAAGTGGGAATACAGGGTTGGTTCTCTCCCACTCCCTAATGTTGCTGAATCAAATGCATACATAAAAACCCATGTGGGAATGATGGCAGGGATGTCCAGAGCTGGGCTGAAGAGTCGTTGAAAGTCAGTCTATTATCAATATGTCATGCCTGCTGGCTCATTTGTACTACCCACCCAAGCAGCCAGTCAGCCAGCCAGCCAGCCAGCCAGCCAGCCAGCCAACCAACGAGCCAACCAGCCAGCCAGCCCTGTGCTTCTCATCATGAAAGGCATCCAACGAAGATGCTGACTTCCACATATATATATTATATAAAGATAGAGTGTGTTTGCAAAGTGTTAGCATGTAGTCAAAATCAGCAATAATGAGCAAAACTCAAATGCGCATTCGAATCCATCGAATCCACTTACCCCTTGTTCAAATCCAAGTTCGAATCCTAAAACTGACGTGGATTCAAATCCTTTGGTTCACAGGAAATTCAAAACAAAAAAGAAAAAAAAAATAGGTTCGGTGTGCAAGAAATCCCTTTGTCATATTAAAATTTGGGTTTTTGTTAAAGTATACAGATGTAAACCTTTAGCTTTATTAAAAATGAGACTATATTATTAAAGACCTTATACAG
Organism: Ellobium chinense; assembly: GCA_033807755.1. Lineage (NCBI taxonomy): Eukaryota > Metazoa > Mollusca > Gastropoda > Ellobiida > Ellobiidae > Ellobium > Ellobium chinense. The sequence goes on along the minus strand of JAWQUT010000081.1, from coordinate 1,720,071 downwards.
AATCTAGTGGCTATATTCTTTTCATTCTAACAAGTACAAGTGGAAATTCCAGAAATGTTCCCAATCCCCTCGGGCCTCGAACTCGGTTTCAGATCCATCGAATCCTAGCTCTAGGATCGAATCTGCCTTTAAGAAAATTAGGCGCCATGTCAGAAAGTGTTTGTATTTGAAAGAGATTTGTATAAATAATTGGATGCTCATCTCGTTTTTTCTTCTTATTAAAAAAAATACAGGATTAGAAGTAATTTAACGTCTTTTGGGGGGGGAAAAAATGCCAAAATCAAAGAAAAATTGAAGAATAACACATGTCATTTCCTGGCCTGAGAAAAAACAACAACAACAAAACAACAAACCGTAGGTCCCGATGACCAGAAGGACGGCTCTAGGTTTGTGACACCTATTAGAAGGGCAAATCACTGATTGTGTACAACCCAATTAATACGCTAATATATAAAATCCCCTTTTTTTGGGCCCTGCCAGACAGTGTTAGGGTGGAGAAATATGTAAAATGACCTGTGATCTAAGTAAAGCATCCAATTTTAAAGTTTCAGGTACAATCTGAGCCTTCTAGATAAAAAAATAAAATGTGTAGGCCTATGTATTCGCACGCGGTCAAAACCAGCCAAATGAAAAATTGGGGACCAAATCAGATTTTGAGGTGATCTTTTTCGAAAGACATTTGTGAAAAATTTTGGGCGTTGACCCCCCTTTTTCTTCCCATTAAAAGATCGGGCAAAAGAAGTACTTTAACCCCCATGGAAGAAATTTCCCCAAATCACAGCGGTATATGTAGAATAACACAAAATGTTAATAGAGCCAACAGAAGAAAAAAACAGTAGGTGTCAAAGACCCTTAGCGGTCAACGGGAAGCAACCAGTGAAAAAACAATCGTGAGCTAGTACACCCATGAATTGTCTCCCATTCATTTCGGTCTATAATTTTCACGACTAGGTCCCTTCAACCAGAACTTTTGCAACACTTCATCTTCTCTCTCTCTTTCTCTCTCTCTGACTCTCTCTCTCTGTCTCTGTCTCTCTCTTTCTCTCTCTCTCTCTCTCTGTCACACACACACACACACACACACACACACACACACACACACACACACACACACACACGCACACTTACTCACTATTTCTCTCACCCTCTTTCTCTGGTTATCGTGGTGCTGATGATGATGATCTAAAAGTAGTGATATTCTCAAAGAAAAACAGCAACATTGAACACACAAGTAACCAAAAAACTGACAGGAGCAGACAATGGTAGAAGGGAAACAACCAGTATAATAAAACTTGAAAGCTAGTGCTTCCATGATTTGTCCCCCATTTAATATGACCTTCAATTTTCACGATTATGCCCCTTCGACTATAAATTTTACGCTAATTCATTACCCCTCCCCCTTTCTCTCGCTCTCTCTCTCTCGCTATCTCTCTCTCCCCGATTTTTAAGATTATATCCATAGGATTACATGGAATTTCGTTGTTGCCAAATCATAGGTAACAGGACCGACTTCTTAACCACCTTATTTGTGCTTGTGTCTGCGTGTGCCTGCTTGCATGTGTATGCGCGTGTGTGACCGTGTCCGTTTATGTGTGTGTGTGTTTGTGTCTGTGTACGAGTTTATGGGTGTGCGCATGAGCGCTTGCGTGCGTGTGTGCACGTGCGAGTGTGTGCGTGTGTGCATTCTTTAATTCATTATGCATATCCACGAGGTCAGCAGTGACATTGTTAAAGGATCTGAAAGTGATAAAGTCGCTAGCCTTGTTGCTGTTGATACACTGACCAAGGGAGTGATAGTTTCAGCAAAGCAGTAAGATAATAGTAGTGGTAGTTGTGTCTTTGCTCGACGACGGTGTCTCAACCACCAATTCTGTGTGTGTTTGTGTATATATATGTATGTCTGTGTGTGCGTGTGTGTGTGTGTGTGTGTTTGCGCGCGTGTGTGTGTATATGTGTGTGTGTGGGTCTGTGTATACTGTATATGTCTGTGGAGTATGTTCGCGTGTTTGTCTGTTTTCTGTATTTAGGATAATATTAATGATAATGGTTATGGTGATGATGTGTTGGGCGTTCCTAGAGATAGAAAAAGAGACTGAGAAAAAGAATGAGAAAAAGTAGGAATAAAATGTTGCTAGATTGGTGTCAAAAAAAACATGATCATGAAAAATGAAGGTAAATAAATGGGAGATAAATCACGGATGCACTAGTTCACGATTGTCATTTCACTGGTTGTTTCCCTTCGACTGTTTGCTGCACCTAGCCTAACGTGTGGAATTTTTTCGCATTTTTCCCACTGACACCACCAATGTATCGTCGTTACTGGTTCCCTCTGAGAGTAGCACCATCCATACATCAGCAATTGCAGCAGAGACAGCATCAGCAACAGTGTCACCACCACCACAAACACCATTACCACCTACGATCACTACTACCAGCACCACAACTACCACCACCATCACCACCATTACCACCATAACACATATTGTTACGTCAACCAGCACATCATCATCATCATAACCTTTATCATTTACACCATCCTTAATACAGAAAATGGACGCACACGCAAGAGTACACACGATCACACACAGACACGCATGCACGTACGCAAACGTACACACATTCGCACGCTCACATGTAAAATATGCACACGTGTCCACACACACATATGCGCAGACGCCCACACTTGCACATGTAAGCTGGACAGGATTATCCATGACTAGATTTCATGTGTTCCAAGATATTTAAGTGCATAGTGTATGATCAAAATTGCACAATTTTATTCCAACTGACATGACAATATCACTTCTTTCTACAATATTTAACAAAGTGTCACATGAAGGAAAGAGAGTAAACAGTAGTAACTGTGAGACAATAGTTATTGTGGTGTAAAGATGTAACAAAGGATGGATAACAAGAAAGAAAAGAAGGAGACCACTAAGAGAATGAGAAGGAAAAAGATTGAAAGATTTGATGGAAAGAAATAGAAACAATGAGAAGAAAACATGAAGAAATAAAGAAATGAGACAGATCTGCCATTTTATGGAAAAAGACCATATACCCCAAATCAGGTCAAAATCACTTTTTCTGATATTTGAATAGAAATGAATGTTTTCTGTTTTTCCATCTGGATCATTCTTTTATAGACTTTCATCCTTTCTGAGAACACCAGTTGTAACTTTGATTAACTGATAAGAAAACAAACAACATGCAGCAAGAAAGAGTTTTGTGAAACTGTGATTTGGTATATATGACCTTTTCCATGAAATAGTTGAGAAGGGCGTAGAAAACGAAGAGTAGATCTAAATCAGGGTAAATGCACAAATATGGTCACATCACAGTTTAAAACAATGGAATTTCACATTTGTTTAAGTACTCATATCCTTATCAAAGTGGATCGAAACCTTGTTACAGCCAGGAATATTTCAGTGTGGAAAATGACACCAACATAGGGCCATATGTATTCATATTTTATGGGAACAGTGCATTGTCTTTGAGTCTCTGAGCCATTCAAGTTCATGAGAAATATCTGACCTTGAAATTATAAACTGCACATCGGAACTTTACATCACGTATGAATGTGTTCTGAAAGCTTGAAGTTCAAGATCATGAAGTCCTAAAGAATGTCATTGATGTGTTTCACTCTAACACCTAGTGGAACTCAGAAGTAATGGGGCGGTCAGGACATTCATATTTTAACTGTTACAACTGTATCATGTTATTCAAAAACGGTGGCTCAGAGGCAAGGGACATAACCCTGTACTGCATTCTTATGGTTTATATACATGCAGACTTCACGTTGATGATTCTACATGCAAACAGTGCTGATATAACACATGATATCTCATGTTGTCAGCCTGCAGACAATGAGTGTGGTAATTCTGATCTACACATTAGCTGTTAAACCTTCCTAATAATCATACAAGGATGAGGTAGTTATGCTGTGATAGCCAGGATTTTCAGTCCTCTAATCTCAGTAAGAAAGGGTTCTTCTAACAATAATAATGCAGAGGAGGAAACAGGACCTGAGACTGAGGCCAACACAAACAGGTTCCTGTTACAATCGCGGCCATTATAAATGAGTTCCACTATAGTTACCTTTGGAATTGTTACACTTTACCTAATAATCTGATAACATACACTCACTCTCTGCAACAATGTTAAGCTCTCATCAGTTCACAATCACCATATACTGAACTATCTTATTTGCATACAAGTAATATCACAAGTAAACAGTAAAGTATCTCATATCGCCACTGTGCTTCAAAAAAAAAAAAAAACCTATGTCATTTATCAAACGTCTGAGAGAACACTGGAAAATATTTTTATGGCAAAACAAACATGAGTAAGCATGTACCTTTGCAATTGCAATATGGCAGGACAATATTGGCGAGGTGCATTTTAATTTTTTTTAATATGTCTACATGGCCCTGGATCTCATAAATAATGAGAGGCTGTTATTAAAAAATGGTCTATTTTTGACTTAGACCATTTCCGAAACCCAGTGGCGATATCCTGTGTTATCATGCAACATAAGCATTTTCTCTCAGACATGACAATGACATGCTTTACTTATGTACATCCTTAAGCCTGCACAATTGAAAGTTCTTCATTAATTCAAAACCCACCAAACACAATGGTTTTCAATGTATGACATCCCCAAATCCATATCAAACAATTGCTGAATTATTTTTCTACTATTTTAAATCTATAAACCCAACACAAACATGTATGTGCCAGCTTATCTTAAATGTGTTTATGTGATTAACTGTAAAACAAGTAGGCTTAGAGGTTTTTAAATGTTCACTGCCTTAAACACTGAGAGAAAATTCTTCTTTCTGCATGACAGTCTAATAAAACAAAAAGCACCAATTTAGAAATTACAGTAAGGACTCACAAATTCCAATTCCATGGGACTAGTCCATGATCCCAAGTTTGTGAATCTTCATGATAATGAGTAAAATCTGATGTTTCAGAAATTATAGAACAATGAGAACGCTCAGTTTCATCACCATGCTTCAAAAATGATCTAAGTCAGATATATGCCATTTCTGTTGTTTGCAGATTAAAGCCCATTTTGACATTCAAAAAATATCAAAATGCACAAACATTTTCCAACCAAAAACTGGAGTTGCAAAGATACCCAGTGACTCTTTGCTTTGCCATAAACATGTTCCCCTCTTGGAAGTGTGAAAATTGACCTGAGACCATCTTCAAAGCATGGTGACAAAAAAAAATTACTTATCGGGTACTATGAATTTCATATGGTGTATTGAATGTATACAGGTTTTCGAATGCACAAGATCAGAAGTTGTAAGGCCTTACTATACTTATTCTGCAGCTAGTCAAATTGGGGCTTAAGTCTCCTTTTGGCTAAATGAAGTGAGTGGCCTGTTGGCATGACACGCAAGCTTCATGCAAGTATTTTTATTACATGAAACAATTTTTGACCTAACATTAATCTAACCCATGATGTAATTGTTTGAAGTGGCTGAGGAGACTGCAATAGAAGAACAATATCACACTATTTAATTCATCTAACAGCCTTACACAACCTCCAAGTCAGCCACACTTACTGACTGTTTGCTCATAAAATTAACGTTTTTGTTCAAGAAATGATTCTATTTTAAATTTCTGTTTAAAAAACAAAAATTTGATACTGGATGGCCCCAATCACCTAGTGAACCTGGTATGTCAGTTCCTAGTCTAGTGACATAAGCCTCAATTTGACTAACTGCAAGACATATAAGATTATAAATATGATTATTTCTGCACCATGGTCTTCAACTTGCGGAAGTGAGCGTTCACTTGTTGCAACTGGGTTGGGAATGGAATGTTGCGGGCTGTGTACAGAGATTCAATCTTCCCCATTACCATCTCCAACAGGAACTGTGCATTTTTCAGAATGAGGATTTGCTGAAAACAAAAAAGAAAGCAAATTTACAAATCCATTGAAGGCTTCCTCTTTCATCTGCCATCATTTGCCAAGCCTACTTGTAAGCATTTCCAGACTTAAATATCTCAGCAACTGGATACACGCTCAAGACCACCATACATTTGTAATCACATCAAAGCTTCACACCTGTTATGACTTGATCGACTGGCCATATTATGCCTACTATCCCCCTCATAACTTTTCTCTAACTAAATGTCTCACTTCAGTAAGTATGCAGATTTAACACTTTTTCCACACATGGTGCCTATAGAAATAACCTTCACACCCATATTCTTAAGGAACAATACAAACAATATTACCATGTTGCTATGTGATGTCAATGCTGATGGGCAATATTGTTAGTTACTGTGTGCAGGAAAAGGACAGAAAATTGCTGAGAGGTGACATGAGGAGAAAAAGTTAAAAAGTTGAAATGCTCACATGGGGTTAAACAGGCTTAGGGGTTTTACCCTGTCCTAAGATTTCTCCACAGCATGATCAATACTCCCTGTTTGCAAAGCAGCAGCTGATTATATTTAAGCTCTGCTTCTCTTTTGAATACAAAGACTGAGTACAAAAATATAAAGAAAACCATGGTTACTTCCAACTCTGCCTCACCTCCTTTCTGAATTTTTCTGACTTGAGCGACTCCTCAATGTGTGCAATCTGGGCTTTGTATACTGCAGTAATTGAATCAGCTATATAATCCTCTAGTTCAGTTGTGAAGAGTTTCAGCAGGTCATCAGCAAAGTTAACGCAACTCTTAGCAAACTGTATGGAGTTCATGGTGATGGAGATGAAGCATTTGTCTGTAAACATAAGAGATGGGGAAGCAGAATGAGCAGGTATCCTTTAATATTCTCACATGAGGAAATGTGGTTAGTAGTCTGACATTTTCAGAAATTTCATGTGACTCAAAATGGTCTCAACAAACAATCTGAAAATATAAGCTGGAAACTGTCATTGTTTGCATCTAAATTGAGCAAAACTAATATAAATTAAAATCATGACATTCTCTTTGTTTTTGCATCATAATACAGCAAAACAATGCAACAAGCAGTTACAGAACTAGAAAATCTCATCGTGACTCTTAACTTATGACACCTCTCATAATCCATGTTTACTGGAGAGATACAGCGGCATATTTATCGTCATAAATTGCGTAGAAAAGAATAAGTGGTGAAGAAAGAACAGCTCTGCTTTCTTACCATACACATATGACTTGATATCAAATCCTGTTGCCATCACTTCGCCGACATACTTATCACATTCTGTCTGAGAGAGATGATTCATTGGTCGCCACAGGTCATCCTGAAATATACATCAGCATTAATTAACAGAGCTGATGCATCAGAGCAGCATGAATTTATCATTACTAGCCTGATGTCACAACTGAGTGATATCACCTGCATGACCCAAATGTGAAAGACATTTTATAAGAATGAAGAAAGAGATCTTTAATCTACAACTAATTTTGATGTTGAATTTATTGATGATTTACCACTGCATGACAATCATCTCCTCTTCCTCCTCCCCCCATCAAGATGTCTGACTGGGTAAGGTCTAGTTCAGAGCAAATATGGCTCCATCTATAATACTCTAGTGGTCATTTAATATGATATAGAACAAAATGTTCAGTTAACCCTTGCGAAGTGGGTGTTGCATAAATTCTCTTTGATACTCTACCCCATTACAAATGAGAGCCAAAATTTTCCACATGTTCGTGTTAACATAGGAGACTCTATTACTGAATTCACCATTGCCTCTCAGTCGGAGGAGTAACATTCTACAAGGCAAAATGATAAGACTGCTGACACTGGCTCACACAGCAAAGGCATTGCATGGACTGCCAGTACCTAGTGCTACTAGGGTTAAAAAGATTCTGGATTTTAAAATTATCCAGACATAACGCTAACAGAAAAAGAATTGCTGACACAAGGCACAACATATAATGACATTGCAGTAGAAGTGAAAAGATACTCACATTAGCTCTGTATCTGATTCCTTCTATCAGCTGATCTCTGGTCTCCTCAATGACTTGCTGGATGGAGATATCCAAGAGAGTTGCCAGACAGAATTCTACATCCAGGCCAATAGCACTCAGCTGAAAAGTAATTGCAATGTTTGAATATTATGCATGAAACAGTACAATTTTACTGGCTTGAGATAATTCACAGGGACACATATAATCAATCCTACATTTCTGTCTACACATCTTTCAGTAATTTGGTTGTATTTTTCATGAGAATCTTCATTACAGTATTCTATTTCATTGTCTTGAAACAGTACATACTTACACATAAAATGAAATTTACACTTCTGCCTTTATGTCTTTCAGTAGTCTGATTTTATAACTCAAAGCACAGAAGAATCTCCATCATAGCATTCTATTTCACTGTCTTGAAATAACTCACACCAACAAAGAACTTCAAATTTACATTTCTGCCTTGATATCTTTCAGTAATCTGATTTCATTTTTCATAAAAGAGAAAAATCTCCATCATGATACACAACAAAATCAATTAGGATTTTGATTCCTGACTCAACATTGACCTCTTGGCAAGTTATTTTATGACACCATGCTGGTTTCACTTTGCCTTGGGTAGATATTGTATATCTATCACAACAAGTGCATGCCTTGGTGGTGCACAAACTACACTGTCCAAGCTGGTGCCATTGAACTTCAATCTTTCTCTGTCCAATGCTTTTTGAACTCCAGCCATACTGTCTTCGAGTATTTACCTCCTCACAGTGGTTTTTGGCCAATACCACACAATCTGCAATAGTAGTTAGACTAGCCTTGCTCTCAAACACTTGACGACGAAATATACTGACAAAAGCCTGAAGTTCCTGCTTAGCCCAAATCACGAACGCTGAAAATAAATAGCAGATGCATCATTTAGGATCATTTTGTTGAATACCCACATACCTTATCACATGTAACTAGCGCAAAGTAGAATAATAATACACTATCACAGCTGCTGTTGTATCATGGTTTTTTTTTGTTTCTGTCATCAACTCAGGTCATGAGTAGAAAGGAGTAAAATTTTCATTGATTTTAGATTTTCAAATCTAAATGTTGAAACAAAATTCACCCCACTCTTTTGCTTTTGTCCATACATGCCTGATACACAAACACAGACTGACATGGATTCAAGGCGCGATGTCATCATTAAATTTGGGTCATCAAGTTAAATTCTGTTTAGCCATAGCCTGCTTTGATATTTTCTATCTGAAAATATCATTACAACCAGTTCTAAAATGATTTCAATTATGACAAGATAATGAAATACTGAAAAGAACAATAACACCTCTCATAACATGAGTTAATGTACCTGAGAAGCAGCCATAGTGGCCAGGGAAAGCTTTGATAAACTCCTTTGAGGTATCGGACAAGGAAGAAAAGAAAACTCCACACAGACAGCGAATATACAGAGTTGTTGCCCCTTCAAACTTCAGTTGTCTGATGTTATACTTGATTATTGCACTTCGATTTCGTAAGAACAATTCACATGCCTGTGAAAATAAAAAGAACAGAGTGACTATAAAACATGCTGCATTCCACATCATCATCATTCTTTGGTAACAAAATTACATTAATGACTACAAGATGGATGATCTCATCACATTCATGTACAACTAATACCACACACAGGGAAAAAATTACAAAGACTGTGTAACTCTGAACAGGTGAAAACACAGGGATGGCAGCAGGTGGCAGTAAAATTTTCAGAAGCTATGATTAACATGAAGTCTTTGTTCAATATGGAAGTTGCTTTGCCATTTATCGTACTTTGTTCTCTTATTAAAATGCCTAGTTTTCCAACCTGCTTTTCGATTTTTAAAAACATTTTCAGCACTCTGGTATCCCTGTTAACAGGAAGTAATAATACAGTAATACAAAAAGTCTCTCATATATAGAAATGTTTTTATATTTATTCATTTTCCTTTGGATATTTTTATCACTGATTCAAGTGTGTGTTTTATGTTGAAAGAATGAAGAGTCTATCACACAGGTAAAAAGATAACAAGTACAGAAAGTGATTAATATGACAGTGAAATATATAATACAAGATCAAACCAACCTGGGCAGATTTGCCAAGTCGAATGAGCTGAGTGACTGCTCTTCTTGCTGCCCTAGGTCCACCCCTCAGTGATCTCTCTGGTGACACCTGGAGCTCATTCATAAGACCATCTGTCAATTGCTTGACCCTGTGCTCAATTCTGGCCCTGATAAATAACATCAACAGAATACAGTTAGTAATGACAGTGCAGTGAGGTATTATCAGGGATGAAACTGCCAAGGTAGTTATCACCAAATTTGGATGTCTTGCTCTGTGAAACTGTCAATTTTGCCTCTCAAGAACCTAACAGTCTTCAGTGTCAATTTGGCTGAAGTTACCACAGGTCTGGGAGTCTTGGCATTTCATATAGTCTTTTCAATATTGTTTTACCTCCATATGGACAAACCAAACTGTGTTTTTAATTTTAAACATTTTGCCTAATGCACTAAAAGTAATAGTGCATCAAAACATTAACCATATTTTTCTTAAAGGGGTGCCAGTGGCATCTGAGAAAAAATAGGCTTTCAAAGGGCAATCTGCATTCCCTTAATTGACCAATGATTTTACTGAGGACATCTGTGAAGTGCATCTCTTCTCTTACCTTACATAAACTTACTACTAACATAAACAAATTATTACTGTATAATCAAAGGCCAATATGGCTGTAGAATAATGGGTTAAGAATTAAGAGCTGCCAAATAATTTCTGAAAATGCTTGATTTAACAAGCAAGTGATGAGTAAGAAGTGTGTGTATCATTCAACGCATGGAGCAATATTTCTGACAATACTGATACACACTGATGACTCACTCCAAATAATCACAGCTATTACCATTCTTTTGACTTTCTCCTGTTTGTTTGCATTAGGCCAAGGTAGTCTTCACCTTACCTGAATTCCTTCAGTGCTGGACCCTTTGGACATTCCTTCAGGTACTCATTCACTGGGGAATACAACAAATTCAGGCTGATTAATATTAACTGATAAAAACCTGCAAGTTTTCATGTCATTCCAAAATGAAAGATGATGATGAAAAAAGACATGACACTTACAATATATTTATCACTGATGCTGATCCACTTTGCCTCCCCCTGTCCCTTCCAAATTGAATTTCTCAGAACAAGATATGGCAACAAGGCAGACGGAATGCCTACAAAAACAACATTCAGACAAACTTTCCTAACTTGTAAATCTGGGTAACAGTAAATGGACAATTTGTATATATGTGTATATCCCACCAATAGATTTAGAGATGTACTGATCAACATTACTGTGTCATTTTTTCAATAATAATACAAGACCAGTTGAACATTCTAAAAAGTAGTTAAAACTATGCACCAAGATATAAACAGTTGGAGATTTCCTGTTCAGGACTACCATTCTTGATGATGTTCATTCAATTTCATTGGTACTAACTTAAGCACTGGTTACCCTTTTCTACTTGATCTACTGCTCCTTCAAAGTTCCTCTGTGCAATGTACATGTCTAGATCCTCAGGAAGTTCTTGTAGCCAATCAGCTGAGAGAAAATCTCGGTCCATTGCCACAGGCTCTTCCTCTACATCATCAGTAAAACCTGGATGAATAAGAAATGTAGGCGCATTACTAGATTTACATTCTTCACACCATACATTTAAAGTTTTATCTTGCATTCAACACATATCTTCATTCAGAAACTGAACTTGAGTGTAAGCTAAATTTGTTTCAATGGCACTAAGATCAAGCAGGAAAACTGGACTATTCCAATGTGAAGGCAAATTAATAATTCTTCATGTCCAGTGAAGAACATTTTCAACATTTTGGGCTTTCTTCAGTTGAAACAGAAATCAAGACCTAGCCAGTGCCAAAGTGTACCTCTGTACAAAGTTTCCAGCAAAATGTTACAGTTAGTGAAAATAATTCTGACACTTCCAGACTGACAAACACAATTGACAAAGGCCTGTCTGAGAGATAACACTGCACGTGTAAAAGTGCCTGAACAGCCATAAATTCAATGCTGTGTTCAAAATTTACATAATTTCATGCTCTCTGCAGACACATGGGTACTTTTCTTTGTTGAAATGTGCCCAGTAGACTGGTGACAGATACGATGCATGCTGCACAAATAATCACAAGTCATCAGCACAAATCCCATACTTTTGGACAAATCTCCCTCTCCTGGAGAGGCTAAAGCAGCCTGCAACTGTTGCTCCGCCAATCTCATGGCTGCCTCCTTCTTCTGCTTGTCTCTCGTAGCCTTCTTCTTCTTGGTGTCTTCTAGAGCATCTAACCACTGGCGCTGAAATGTAAAACATGATGATTTTCTTACTAAGTCTACATTATTCATTTGCAGATGTGAAACTAGAAGGTCACTGTGCTGACTTGGCAAATATCCTTTTAACATAATTAACTGTACTTCGGAGTTAACATAGAAAGAAAACAGGAACAAAGTCAAGACTCGGGCCATTTTTTATTAGGGATGCTGTGTTACTTACTGTGTTATTTATGAGATCAAAGCTCATGTTGTCATGCTTTAAAACAAGAAAAAACATATGCCCCAAAAATTTTTCCTCCAAAATTGCAGTTGCAAAGACACAAGGTGACTCTTTTTTTGCTTTGACGTCAAAAACGTTTTCCCTGGGTTCTCTCAGAAATGTGAACAAGTACTTAGGTCATTTTTGAAAAACAGAGATGATTTCCAGAGCAAGAACTCTGGTCTAAACTAACCTTTGCCTTGGCTGTGTCTGTCTGGTACATGTGAGATTCAGGGAACATAAGTATCTTGAAACCGTTCTTCACCGGTCCAGTGTCCCTCACATTCACCACAGCCAAACCATCCAGCTCATACAGGCCTTGGAATCGATATCTCATTGGACCACGTCTAGGAAAGAATTTAGTCCGCATTTACTTGGATAAACCATAATAAAATAGAAAAAAAGGAAATCCTAGGATTTTTCTTTCCATTTTATGCCCGCATGTTAATTTATCTGTACAACTTAAACACAAATCATTTTGCAATGCAGTACAATATACCTTACAAATGCCTGTAACATTTCAAAACTAACACTGCATGAAAAGAAATAATGAAATATTACAAGCTCACAAATAGAGATATTTACATTATGTGTTCCTCATCTAGACCAGTTTTATTGTCATCCACTTCATACCCACTCAAAGACCTGTTCCAGAATGCCTGATTCAATTTCATCTGTTTTCACTAAAATTCCACATCAATTCTCTTTGTTTCACAGCCCCTCACTAAGTACATTTTTCCTAAAAAGTAACTGAAGCACTAAAATTATTCCCAGGCCTGAAAACCCTACAAAATTCCTAAGGACTGACCCGCGCCCTTTTTTGCTGATACCTGTTGGGAATCCAGGTGGCAATCATAAGGCTGTCATTTAGGAGAAAGGCATGAACTCTCTGGATTTGTGCATGGGTCTCCGGGTCCAGCTCCACCAAATCTCCATCATGAACAAGCTGTCTGCCAGGGACATCTGCTACACTCTGTGGGTTGACAGATTCAAAGAGTAAGGAAATGAAATGTACTGAACAGTACAATGTTTTACCTCCCACAGGTAGAAGGGAAATAGAATGTAAAGTGTGCTTGCTACAAGTTGTTTTCTAAACATTTGCTTGTGCTACCAACATCTGACATGTAAATGCACAAACTCATCAACTCGTTTTGTCCTAAACCTTCCCAGGAAAGAACAGTATGAACTGTTCAAAATTTTAAGGCTAAATTACATACCATTCTGAAGTGAAGAAATCTAGACATTTTTGTAATCAGTTCATCTTTTACAATAAAGTCAATCTGACAGGTAAAAGAAGTTCTTGAGTAAAGTTGACATCAGCCTGATCCAAGTAATTTGTTACTTTGCCAAATTCTAAGAAATATTAATGTCAGTTTATTGTAATCTGTAAATCAGATACCATTCCAAGTCTAATTTGCATCTCACTGGGCTAAATAAAATTTTAGCGGATGTGATGAAAGTCTGGCATAGTCTGACTCTTTTTCAACAGTGAGAGTGTTGAGCATCTGTGATATTCATGAATATGATGTATGTATCGGACACCCCCACCCCCTAGCCACAAAAAAGAAAAGTAAGTAGGACAGCAAAAGGCATTGCACATTAGAGAAGAAGTAAGGAGTGAGCAGATGCAAACAGATGCTCACACAAGGATAAAGGGGGAAGTGCTCAAGAAGACAAATGCAGAGAGAAAATGGAAGAAGGAAAGAAAGTGATGTGGTGGGAATTGAACCCGCGACCTCTGCGTCAGCACCCATCGCCTTGCTGTCAGTTTGGAATCAGGTAGACAGCTATACACGACCACGCCACCACTCCAAAAAAGTGGCTTAGTGCCAGGGTCTTTCCCGAAGCCGAACAGAAGACTAGCAGTCATAGCGCTAAGCACGACACTCACACACACCACAAGGCGGGGAAGCTTTTTTGTGTCTGCTCACTCCTTACTTCTGTTACTAAGTGCTCCGTTTCCACCTTGTACTACACCTATGTGCAAATTAAAGCAGACTAGTAAGGCCTCACCGAACATCCCTCCACTTTCTCCAGTAAGAATGCTAGGTTGCGTCTTGTCTCTTCCTCTGGGCTTTCCTTTTCTTCTTCTTCTCCCTTCGGTCCTTGTACCATAGCTGATGAGAAATTAGGGTTATGGAAACTCAGACTTCTGTGTGAGGAGCTCTAAAAACAACACACTACAAGATAAAAAGAATTGGTTCAATACAGATTATTCTTTACTATTCACGCTAAGAACTGTCATTTAGTTAGCCCACCACACACTTTCTTTTCATTGCTCTCATCTGAAAGATCCACCTCAGCAGTTCCTCCAATCCAAACTGGATATTGGAAATATCCTGTACTTGGATCCCCAACAATTGAAAAAACCTGTACATACTATACCATGGGTGTATGGCATGCTGCAGAAGCGGCCCAAATTAGGGAAGTAAAACTGAATAGTAAAAGACAGCTCCCCAGTCGTCTACTTCAACTGCAGACTCTGAATACAAAATAAATGTGAATGATCTACACATTTTCCATCTTGTCCTAGCTTTCCCAATCTTCTCTTTCTCTCTCACTTTCACTTTACCCATCTGGTCTACTTTACTGGAACTAGGTTACTTACCTCTATCACTAACAAGGGACATTTCCATCATTGAGGACATGAGAGATTTCTGATCTGACAGCATATGGCTCAGCTGATACATTTCTCCCTCCAAAACTGAAAAAAAGTGGAAGAATTAGCAAAGGTGGAGATCACACGATACACATGCAGCAATAGCAAACTGCAAATATAATCATCCTTGAAAGATTTTAAATAATCTTTTTCCTATTCCAACTTCCTTATGTTAAGTTTTCATCACAAGAAAGCATGAAACAGTCTGTTTATGGGAACCATAATGTGCCTCAAAATTTTGCCAAGTTTAATTTCACATTTATAAAACCAAGCTTCATTAACATTTGATTCATAAGTCTAATTTCTTCTGCGACTAGATCTGAAATTGCAATACTTACTTGATATTTCCCTTGCTGTTTCGATGAACTGTGAGTAATTTTTATAAACATTCTTCTTGAGTGCTTGTGCCGTCTCATCATTCAGCATGTGAATTTTAGTTCTCATATCAAGTAATGCATCTTCCCCTTCACCAGACAGCTTCGCTATGACTGAAGAGTGAGGAAGTAAACAAATACTCACCACAGTCTTATAAAAACATGCATCTCATATTATGAGTCATGTGTATATATGTGTTGCGGGATAGACAATTTCTCATGACATCTCGCAATTTGGTAATTAGACAACAAATTAATAAAATGTAATATGCAATGGAGTATTGTCCTGAGAGGTGGCAGAGAAATTTTCTGATGCAGTTGAAAAGATCACAGGACCTCACATGCAAACTAAATTGTAGCACTAGATCTTATTCATTACTACACACTGGTGTTAAGAACAGTAAGCATATTAAGACTATATAATTTGCTGCAAACAAATAATTCACATCATAACCCATTGATGTCTCGATCTAGATTTATTCACCATTCCTAGAGTAAGCCTAGCCAGCTAATTCCAAGGACAAGGCTGATCCTTATCACAGAATGAATCAATCCAATTCCTAGATTATTCCCCCAAGCCTAACTTTGGGCGCTATTGTGGGGTCCCAACTACTTTCACTGATGTATCAAATACATACTTTAAAACAGGTATCAATACTTGAAATAAAACTGGCAGTTCCGTCAGGTATTAATCTAGGGTTCAAATATGGTCTGACAGTGAAAGGTAACAAACATCCATTGTAAATTAAACATACAGAGAGTCCAAAATAATGCAGCCCGTTTGATCTTTAAGAAGCGTAAGCGAAAGCCCAGCAAGCCTCTACTAAAATTACTTCACTGGTTACCAGTCAGAGCCAGAATTGAGTACAAGATTGCCACTTTTTGTTACAAGACCATAAATGGTAGTCGGCCTGCATACAATCATAATATTGGACCTAGCAGCTGAGCACAAGCCCACTAGATCATTACGATCTGAAAATACTTCTTTTCTCCATATACCAAAAGCAAACATGAAAAAATCTGGAGAAAGAGCTTTTACATCCTCAAAACCATTTGTTTGAAATAAACTGCCTAAAATATTCGTAAAGAAAATAGTCTAAGTCTAAGTACTTTTAAGAAACTTCTCAAAACACATTTGTTCAAACAATATCTTGATTGACCATGACAGTCTGCGAAACCAAATTTTTTTTTTACACATGCTATTAATATGCTTGGGTGTGTGAGCTGATTATTATATCATCTTATTTACTTCTCTATGTAAAGCGCTCAGAACCTGTATCTACAGGGATGAGCGCTATTTAAATGCTATATTATATTATTATTGTTATTATGACTAGATTAGATGAAGTGACCATCCACAGAATTACAAAAAAAAATACGGCATAAACTTAAAAACTAAATATTTTGGCAATAAATGTCATTAGATGACATGAATGTTAAGAAAACAAAAAAAAAATAATTCCATGTGCATTATTTCAACTTTACTGGGAATAAATTCTTGGTATGCCGATGTTGAATTCAATCATCTCCATATTCGTACTCGTCCTTTTAAAAGGAATTCTGAATGCGACTCATACCCCGAACTAGAGAGTATGCCTCATAATACAACCCAGTTCCTAACCCTAACATTAATCCTAGCCAGGGCACAGCATCCATGTAATCTATAAATCTGAGATTACCAATATATTGTCGTCTTTATTCAATACAATTAAACTTTAGAATCTGAAATTATTTTGTAAAATTTTCAAACATCACGCTCACACTATTTCACCAACACATGCCATTTACAAGCATTGACAATATGACTGTGTCATGGTTAGGTAGTTTTACTTGCTGATAATCTGAAAACCCGAACACTGTCTGCCAGTTTTTAGGTTCTTGAGTCATGACAAAAAATTTAGAATATCTCTGCACATTGACTGGATGAATATTCGCATACCAATCTGAGCCAAAAAAAAACCAATTGCATCCATTTAAATGAAAGTTGCATCGTCCTACAGACCATATTAAATCACACGATACCCTACTATTCCAATAAAAGTCTTTCAAGCGTCTGTCATAATGATAAAACGCCTCTGCTGGCCCCAGACAACCCACAGTGTTATATTATTCAAAGTCCGAACTGTTACACCCACTGCTTGTGTGGCGGCCATAAACTTACGTCAAATACGTTCTAGCATTTCTAGCCGCATGGCCAAGATGTCTAGCCAGTGCTCTGCAGACGTGTGATAACACTGATGCTCCTTACAATTTTCTAGCAAAAATATGGGAAAATTGAATCACCAAGATACCTTCTGTCACGAAAGGGTTAACGCAGATAGGTTGATGACAATTAAATATCCAGTACCAAGGTAGTTTGTAGTAAATGTCTTGTCTCATGCAGAATCTTCATGCCAGTCAGACAGCTGGTTAAATGTATGTGCTAGATTACGATAAAATCACCCTTGCTACGCGCCTGACCCTAACCCTTATGCCCATCGAGACAGGAAAGTCAGTCAAGGAAAGTCCCTAATTCTAAGGCTAAGAAAGTCCAATGAGACAGGAGCGTCATGATCAGGTGAGAGTCAGTCTCATCCAAAATTTCTCCTTTGTTCCATTTTCACTCTTTCTGTCTTACTGTTCATAAATCAACTGCTGATTCTATCACTGGTAATATTGGTATTGATAGACATATAACACTTAATTTTAACAGTTGGGAGCACACTTCCACACTGCCGACACTGGTACTAGACTAGTGTCTAATTTTATGTGGTGGCACTGAGATTAATAAAAGCTAAGCATAAAAATGCAAGAAAAGAACTTAATGTTTGTACATAACTCTGTAATAGGTCATAACAGCCTCGTGGCTCACTGTTTCAGTCCAACTCAACTGCCAGGGGCAGTGTTAGCTGAGTGTATCTGCTCTGCAGCGGGTGACAACGCCCCTTTCGGAAAATATCTTACATTTCTGCAGGTTTATTTCTACTTACAGCCTTCCGGTTCGAAGGTAGGCTTGGCAAGAATTCTTGCTAGGCCGTCACCCATTTTGTTCCCTTTTTCTTCAGAAACGCAGATATTTTTTGGACCAAGCCTAATCTAGACTATCCCTCAAGCCAGACTTCATCCTGTTTTCGATCCAGTTGACAAGCTCACAGAATACGGTAACGGAAGTACCCTCCTTCGGTTGGTCTAAAAATACTAATCCTAAACGTAATGTATACTTTATATTGCCCATGCACTATCCAAATATATTTGCAGTTAAGCGAATGAGAACACATTCTGACGTTATCATTTCGTAAAATGGACATAATACATAAATATATTGAGCTGTAATTCATATTATTTTAGCTTTTCGAACATCACGGTCATGTTGAATAGACGTCATTATGATCTGTTTCGGTTATTAGTATTTACTAAAATCTATCTCAATCCTCCGAAGATTTCCGACGGACGATACAATAAAAATCCGAAATTAGAAAAATACTGCACAAGAAAATGGACAAGACCAGCGTCGTGTTTCAAATTTGTTCATTTATCTCACCATACCCATTAGTACATTTGTTGTTGTTGTTTTTGTTGTTATAGTTACTGGTTCCTTCGCCTAAGTTACTTTGTTATGGGTAACTTCTTATCATCACAACCACCACCACAACCACCACCACCACCACCACCACCACCACCACCACTTCCATCATCCTCAACATATCAAATAAACAAAACACAACATTTTAAGTCATATTCCAAGGTCTTTAAACTTAATCAGAGAGGATACGGGGGCATGCTCTCCCAGGTAATTTTCAAACAAATAAATGAGTAAATAAATAAATAAATAATATGAAAGTGAAAGAAGAAATTTGCGGCCATTTCTAGCTGAAATTTGGCGAAAACCTTTATGATAATTTGTTTATTTTTAAAGAAGGTTTCAGGCAAAGCAAATATAAATGACATTCCACAGACTGAAATCTGTTAAAATCAGCTAATGAGGAAAACTCAGCAAGAACACATTCACATTGTAATGCCTTCATCTATCTCCTGGCATAGTAACAACAAACATTTGGCAATAGACCATGTCTCTATTACAGTGTAAATAATCAAATCTGATATATTGTATTTTGGCAAGATTTTTTTTTTCATCACTAAAGCAACGGCATTCGAGCTGCCTTCATTGAAATCATTTGTATTACAGTGTGGTAAGAAAACGTAGAAATTTGTTATGTTCCTTCCCAAAATAATAAAAACATCATTTTAAAAAATCTTTATTTATATTAGCCGCCCCCTACTTCCACTCCCTACCTATTAATAGTAAGTAAATAAACAAACCAAGATAGTATGCCAGTCATTCTTGCGTCCTGAAGCGCATTCTCTCACTTCCCTTTTCTTTCTCTCTCCTGTCTCTCTCTCTCAACCCTTCTCTTCCATCCTCTTCTTTTCTTTTTTTTTCTTTAATTACCATATCTTCTTCGAGAGCCCCTGGACCCCTCAGCCACCTCCGCTTTATTTAAATAGCCTAACGCGAAAGAAACAGAGACGATCAATGCCGAAAACCCCATGGACAGTAAATCTTTAGGCATGGGGCTATATTTTAGGATCAGGCTGGCCTTAGAGGTCTCTGAAAACCTGCACCATACGATGCTTGCCAGGTTCAAAGGATAAAGAACTAAAGAGACTAGCTCGATATAAGATGATTTAGGCACTTTATACAAGGCAGTTGAGAACTTGCGCATTAACGATGTGATCATTTACCAATGTAAGAACTACAATTACCTGCACGTTGAACGCCATACAATTCTAATGACGGTAAGAGATCCCATTGTTAATGCGCAACTTCATAAATAAACAATTCAAATGAGCTCACATAAAACGCCTCCCAAAGTTTGCTGAACCGTGATCTGTGTTAGACCAGGGATCAAAATCGAGGAAAAGGGAAGAATTAATTCAGAGCTTCAGTTACTGGGACTATAACCTCAAAGCACTCGTACCTAAAGTAGCACAGTTAATTAAACACAGCTTCGATAGATGCCGACCAGTTCATAGACGGAGAACGAAAAGGTCAGCAGAATCAATGAATCGATTAACAGATCAATCAAGACTATGATCATGTCAAGAATGAATCGATACAATGACAATCGGTTGACCAATATCGATGAAATTGCGTACAAAAGGATTCGATAACGAGCGGTGTAAGATTCTCCATTTCTTCTAGGCGCACGTTAAAAAGTTAAAAATCCCTTGACAGTTTTAAGATAGTAATATGCCCAGCGGCCGATTTCCAGGCAAATTTAGTTGGAAAATCTACCCGATAATTTAATTTTCTAGCCAGTAAGTCGCAGTGTGACGTAATCGTGCTGACACTAATTCAAACAAACAAACAAACAAACAAATAAACAAACAAACAAACAAACAAACAAACAAACAAACAAACAAACAAACTGTCGGTGAAGTCGTTGCTTTGTGAACTACCCCTATTACAGACAGGTAATAATTTTTGCTATACATGTATTTAGATTCACCATGAAGCAAACTACTGAAATAATAAAAGTTAAGTTGGACCTGAAAAAGGCCTTCCTGAGACTGCAATCTCCCATTCTCTTTTCCGTATCGGTCTTGTCGTTTGGAAAAGCTGCCTTCTCCTGTCTCCCCAGAGCTATGTTCCTTGCTCCTCCTGTCACGTGGCATGATTTACGATGGGCCATTCTCAGTATCTTCAATAGGGAACATTCGCAGAGTTCCAGACAACTACAGTATATTTATTACAATGTAACTACAACTGAAGACTGGAATTGAAGCGAACGAGAATGAATTCCTAAATCCAATATTTTTCATGACCAGAAGTTGGCAAACGAAGATTTAGGTGAAGGTTTTCCCCCCCTTCATAGTGGGGTGTATGATTTCTGTCAACAAAGATAGAGGACGCATCTCATTACCATTTTGGAATAATGAGCTTAACAGTAATCTAGCCTCAGCGCTCTCACACTGACTCTTAAACTGGCCAGGAGTGAAAACTCACGAAACTCGTTACAGTAATAATAAAATATGAGTCTTTATACTGCTGCTACTTTCGAGCTATTGATAAAAGCTGCGACCAGCTTTCTTCCTGTCAAAGTAAGGAGATGTGTCAACATTGCTCGAGATCAACCCATTCTCCCCCTCCCTCACCTCCGCTTCCCTCTTTTCCAAAACCCATATACTGTATAATTAAGAATGCAATACCATGCTTTTAGTTCCAACTGAATTCCAGCAGCAGAAGCCACATAAGTTTCCCGTCTACTTACACTGAAAGCACTACCTTTCCGTCCCTGAATAAAAAAATTCTTAAAGGGGCAGGGACAGTTATTTCCTTCACCGCCTAATATGTCCACATTATATTTTTATGAAACTTTTAACGCGTATATTTTTTCTTTCGTCAGACAGTTCGGTGGGAATGTAGGGATTATCAACATGCGCGCTACTCCATTACAGGTGCTGCGTGACGTCATAGAGCGAGAAAAGCTAGCGGACGACTGGTGCAGATGCATGCTCAAACTGTCTGGACCAATCGTCTGCTAGCCTTTCTCTTTTTTGACATCACGAACACGAGTAATGGCGGCGAGTGGAGGGTAAAAATCCCGAAATTCTTACGACGTTTTATCAGAAACTGTCAGGCAAGAGGATAAATATACACGGTTTAAATTTTATGAAAAAAAAATGATGTGGACTTACTATCCTTTACAGTAAATAACTGCCCCTGTCCCTTTAATGGTCTAATTGGGGACGATTTCGGTTGGCTTCGACTGTTGTCCTTGTTATTACTAGTAACAACTTTTCGTCACTAACAGAGACATTACATTATGAGATCCTTACAGTAATATAACTATGAGCTAGCGGGGTCTCACTCTGATCCCAGTGACCTCTGTGACCCGTCACTGCCGTCTGTGTGACAAAATGACGTCATGGAAACCTTCCACAGCGTGACCGATCATGTTCTTTTTAACCCCCTCGACAATGCCAACATACTGGACTTACCTATGCGGTGCCAATATATAGTACTTATTATGTAATTCACTCAGAAAGCAAATGCAGACTATAAAGTCCACTTTAGAATAGCTCCATAACAGTAGTCGACCATAAAATTACTGTACAATTGATTCTACTTAATCGCAATCTAGATAATCGCAATTTTCGCAAATTACACACACCAAAAGGCTATATTATTCTTTTACAAAAACAACTAACTGGATAATCTCATTTTCTCTTAATCGCATTGAATTTTTCACCATGATTTCTGCGAGTTGGCATTAAGCTGAATTGATTGTTTAAGCTTTGAGGTTGGGGGAAGGAGGATTAATACGTCAAAGTTGGGTCACGTGGAGTAGTTGGGGCAAGACTTTGAATGGGAAAGAGAAGGAAGAAATTTTAATGCAGTGATCATAATACCAAAGACCAATGTGGACACATGAGAAGCAGACCGATCTAACTCACACAGATTCACTTTCTAGAAAATCGCATTAATTTAAAGTTTTGAGAGCTTCAGAATTTTCAAGAATTGTGGGTTAGGCCAGTCTGCTTCTCAGGT
This sequence comes from Ellobium chinense, assembly GCA_033807755.1. Classification (NCBI taxonomy): domain Eukaryota; kingdom Metazoa; phylum Mollusca; class Gastropoda; order Ellobiida; family Ellobiidae; genus Ellobium; species Ellobium chinense. Next base: position 1,697,001 of record JAWQUT010000081.1, on the reverse strand, counting down.
ATCCACTTGTCGTAAAGCTTCCATTGTAAACAATATCGATGGGAGATGTCCCCCCCCCCCCCCNCCCAGCCTACATGCAAAAATCTAATTTGTTAAAAAAAAATTTGTGGGTTAGACCGATCTGCCTCTCAGGTATCAATAGTCTTTGAATGAGGATTGTCGAAGAGTAGTGAAGGAAGAGGGTGGATGGGAGGCGCAATTTCAGGGACGGAGGAGAGGGAGAGAGAGAGAGAGAAAGAGAGAGAGAGAAAGAGAGAGAGAGAGAGAGAGAGAGAGAGAGAGAGAGAAGTACTGAAAGAGAGGGCTAGAGAGAGAGGAACAATGAAAGAACGAGAGAAATACTGAGAGGGAGGGAGGGAGGGAGGAAGAGGAACGTTTAAAGAGAAGAGAAACTGTCAGAAGGTGTGGCAGTAAAAGAAAATTGGTATAAGGAAAGCCAAAAAAAAAACCAACCAACCTGAAATCAGATAGTTTCTAGCTGATTATCGGGGAAAAGATAGGGGGGAGGG
>JAWQUT010000081.1:1652466-1689747 GCA_033807755.1 Ellobium chinense | reverse complement strand
ATGGTGACTGAAGCTTTGTTTTCGTCAATTTGAGGTATCCCTGTTGAAATTACGTAACTTTGAGCTTGATTTTCAGCTATAAGCCATAAAAGTCGGCCCATCATGTCGCATGTTAAACGAAGGGAAATTTTTAAATTTTCTCCTCCAGAACAATCTTTGAATGAGATTTGACCAATGAGCGTGTATGCTGTACAAAGTTATGCGGAACTGGAGCATAAATTATGTTTAGCACCAGTTCTCCTGCTATATATTATAGAGAGGTCAAGACCTACCTTTAGTAGGCCGACAAACATCAGGCGCCTATTTGATTCGCTCGTCGTGTGCTCGCCTCTTTTGACCCAGTTTTCTGACTGTCCAGACGGAGCATGCCTCGGGCAGTTGTCGGTCGGTGATTGGCGCTGTGACATGGTGAAATTGTACACCCGGTTGTGTCTCGCGCCGTTGCACGGTGCTCCTGGCTAGTCATTTCACTGTGTAGAATCACGAATATCTGATCTCTGCAACTGAATATGGGANTGGGGGGATTGGGGTCTTGGCAGGAAGTGAAACTTTGCAGACCTTGTGGATATTCACTTAATAACGCACGTACATGTATTTTATTCATCCGCTTGAATGTCAAGTGCTATCAGAAGAAGAGAAATAATAGAGCTAAAGTGAACCGTCGGACGTTTTGTGATTTTGGCGGTAAAAGGTTCTATAAATAGATATTGACTCAGTCTTGCTATGAATATCGATTAAATTGCTATTTTTTTTGTGGGGACTTTTAATACCAACTTTTCTTTTTTACAAGTCTTTATAACTCAGTGGCAACATAAACTTCATCCCTCAATTTCTAAAAATGCAGCAAATGTGAGATGGTTCACATTTGCTCTACAGCGACCATGAAATATAATCTTTTAGACCCCAATCAAGTGCTCAGAAGTGAACATGATGTTTGACACGTGCAACAAGATTGGCATTGAGATGATATCAGCAAAATATTTGAATCAGCACTCTTTAACATGGTCAACGTGTGCTCCAATGTGGAGCGGTTAGAGATGTGAGAAAGAGAAAGGAGATGGAGAGAGAGAGAGAGAGAGAGAGAGAGAGAGAGAGAGAGAGAGAGAGGGAGAGGGAGAGGGAGAGAGAGAGAGAGAGAGATATGAGAGGGGGATTTGTGCATGTGGTTTGCCACTGATTTACCTTCCCGAAAACCAAGTTGGATGGAGGCTCAAAGGAATACTGAAATGCTGAGATGGACAATGGACAGTCGACAGACAGGAATGGAGGTACATGATCGTCTACACCAGTCGGTACTTAAAGAAAAAAATCTCCGAGAATTCAGACTCATGGGGTCCATTTTGTATGGCGGAGTGGCAGAAAGGTTAAGACATTGGACTCAAGATCTAAAGGTCGTGGGTTCGATTACGGACAACAGTCATGTTGTAGGTGCTATGGGAAAGCATTTCATTCACATTTTCCTTAGTCCACCCGTCTGTAAAATGGATACCTGGCTAAAAGCCGTGTAAGATATTGTCAGAATGCAAGTGATCAGCGCCTGTAAATGGCAGCGAAACTATTTGCTCCGCATGGAGCTGAGAAAGTCTTTGAATGATCAACCCTGCTGAGGTGTTATAGTGTGCAGTCGCGTGAGCGGACATTAGCCTGGATACGAGGCTCATAAGCTGCATTATTATTATTATTGTTGTTATTATTATTATTATTATTATTTTACCTCTTACCTTTCATTACTATCCACTTGCACTGTTCACTCCTCAACCTCCAAACTGGTAATCAAGGGACAACTAATGAATACCGTAAAACCTCCCACCATTAAAGGCTCAAATTAAAACTTCTTTTTGCTCACATGCTCCTTTCATCAATCTCTCCTACTCCAGCTGTAAGTGCACGGTGCAACGTGAGCGATGGCGCAACCTGTTTCCTACCAACCTGGGTACGGAGCCCAGCCTATGCAACCCGGCTATGGCCCCCCTGCTTACAGTCAGGGAAACGCCGTTGCCGGGACTGCAGGGCCACCACCGCCCCTAGGTCCCATGGGTGGCCTTATGGGTGTCGGCCCAGTAGGACCAGCCCCTGGTAAGTGATACCATAGTGTCATAAGTCAAAACACGACTGCTGACAGACAGACAGACAGACAGACAGACAGACGGACGGACGGACGGACGGACAGACAAAGAGATAGACTGACTGACGGGCGGACGGACAGACAGACAGACCGACAGACAGATAGGGAAGAGATTTTTTGAGGGGGAAGAGGATAAAATCAAAAGACAAAGTGGGAGACATAACATAGAATATCCATCCACCCATCCATCCATCCATCCATCCATTCATCCATCCATCCATCCATCCATCCATCCATCCATCCATCCATCCATCCATCCATCTAATGAATGAAAGAAACAAAATCAATAACCTGACGATTGTTGGATTGACTGCCTCATCAGTGAGTGAGTGAGTGAGTGAGTGAGTGAGTGAGTGAGTGAGTGAGTGAGTGAGTGAGTGAATGAGTGAGTGAGTGATGAGTGAGTGAGTGAGTGAGTGAGTGAGTGAGTGAGTGAGTGAGTGAGTGCGTGAGTGAGTGAGTGAGTGAGTGAGTGAGTGAGTGAGTCAGTCAGTCAGTCAGTCTCTGTCCATCTCCCCAGAGGTCTGGATGCCAGTAGTCCAGTCTGTTGCTGACTGTCCCAAGGGTCTGGAATACCTCACTCTGCTAGACCAGGTGTTGGTGAAGCAGAAGACACATATGCTTGAAGGTATATACACTCAGCTCCGCTGAATCGCAACTCTTGGACAGAATGAAGCCTTTGCAATTAAAAGGAGATGCAGTCATTCAGTGATTTTAACATTGCATAAGAATATACTAGCTATTTTGATTGATAATCTTTGAGAGTGCACCCACAGGGTGGAGGGGTATTGAGGGTATATGTTTGGTAATGCTTATAGTTTCTGAAGTTGCAGGGTAACAAGAAAGGAAGAACAGTCACCAACACATTAAAAAACGAATAAGGTTTAAGAAAAACACAACGACGAATCCTCCCTTTTCCGGGGTTGTGGTGGGTAGGGGATGGGGGTTGGAGGGAAGCCTACAGATGGATCAAAGATTAGAAAAGGTTTGGGGATGGGGTGTGGAGGGGAGGGGCTATTCTCTTTATTCTTACAGTCTTTGTATTCTGTATTACTGGGAAACTTATGTGCGCGTTGCGCTTGTCCATCCATTCGCTTTCTTTTGATTTCTCTCTCTCTCTCTCTCTTTCGTTCTCATTCTCTGTGTTCCTATGCAAATTTTGTAACAAGCACTTGTCAGTCTTGCTTGCACATGGGCATTAACTGCCTTCCATTTATAGATTACGCTGCATTACTGTGTTACGCACGGCTCTTTTGAAATTCAGTATTATTTTGTATGCAAACTTGCACACCATAGTGCCAAATAGTGTGGATGTTGATCCTAGCAAAACTTTTATCTCAAAATATAAATGTTACTTCACCGTCAGAATTCGTACATATATCTGTGACACATTAATGCTCATCGTGACAGAACAGTTTTCAGGATTTATGTGTGTTTTGAGGGCGACCGGTTTNAAGTTTGGAGCGAGTTGTGTTAAAAACGTGAAGGTTAGGATCTGTGGGAGAGGGTGAAAGTATGTGAGCGGGAAAGAGGGAGAGAGAATGAGAAGAGTTAGGCAGAGCAGAGCGAAAGAGAGAGAGTAGATGAATGGGGGTGCGTGAAGGATGCTGAAGGAAGAAGCTGGAGGACATGAATGAAGATGCGTGCCTGATGTCTCATAATTGTGTAATGTACTATGTAAATTGAATGCTTTTGGCCTAGTGCCTATAATAAACTAAACTGAAACTGAAACTATGTCTCAAAAATAAGTTGCATAGTACCAAAGAGAAGGGCTGTTTCTCAAAGCAAAATGATGAGAATTAAACTTACAAATATAATATAAAAATCCTTTGTCACAAGGTACATTAATGTGTCTTAAGTAATGAGTAAAATCTGGTGATGAAGTAACAATGATAAAATAAATACAAATCTTTCTTAAGATGAGTAACTACAACAAAAAGAAATTGAATTATGTAGCAATCGGAGTGGAATTTTGTATGCAGGATGTGCTGAATTAGAGAAGAGTTGTGCGCACCACAGTAATACACTATAGTCTACAGTAGCAAGGTCTGCCGTATTAAACATTTATAGGAAAATCAACATGAAGAAAGATAGAAAGAAGCACACTTGAGTAAAACCACTCACCCATGGGCATACGTTTGAGCAAAAATAGATTTACGAATGAGCAAATTTGCACTTGTTACCGATAAGCAAAATTAATTATTTGTCCTTCTGGTTGATCTTTAGAGTAGGTTCAGAAATTGTTTCTCCGAATATAATTCAAGTGCAGATAAAGTGCAGGATGGGGAGAACTGGAGCTTCGCCACTGATTTAAGTTCTTGGTTCTTAAAACTATGCCTGTAAGTTCGATTAACGAATACGCTTACATGAAAACAGAATCTAAGAAGCTATATAGATTGAAAAAAAAAAGACTGACGACTGTAAATAGTTTTAAGCACAAGTTTTAAAACGTGACAGTTCTCTTCCACCTCCAAGCTGGTGATAAGGGGATAACAGAAGAATACCGTAAACCTCTCCCCACCTCCACCCTCCCATGGAATACTTTTGGCGGAGTGAGAGGAAAAAATCAAGTTTTGCACAGATGAAAATCTGTTTTTTTGCTGAAATGAAAATCTGCTTTTGCTCAAAAGAAAATCTGTTTTTGTTTAAACGTGGCCTGCCGTGCTAGAATGTACTGTAACCGAAAGGTAACATAGCTCTGACTTCTATCTCCTCTTTGTTCTCTCTTTCTCTCTATCTGTCTTTCGCAACTCATCACTGAATGAGATAAAGTCGTTCAAGAACTGGCTGATAAAAAAATCGATCTCATGCCTGATCAATAACACCTGTTTATTGATTATTTCAGTGCTGTTAGACTGGGAATGCAGCAACAAGTACAAGATTTTGAACAATCAAGGACAGCAGTGTTATTATGCTTTTGAAAGTAAGTGCTCCATTCTTCATTTCTTCTTTCTTTCTCTCCTCTTTTCCCCTTCCTTCGTTCCTTTCTTACTTATTCCCTTCCCTTATCTCTCCATTCCTTCTTTTCTCCCTCTTTTGCGTTCATCCCTCCTTCCATAAAGAATCACAGAAAAATGTGCTACTATGCTTTTGGAAATGAGTGCTCCATTCTTCATCTCTTCTTTTTTTCCCTTCCTCTTCCCCCTTCTTTCCTTCCTTTCTTCCTTCCTTCCTTCCTTCCTTCCTTTCCCTCATTGCTCCATTCCTTCTTTCCTTCCTCTCTTCCTTCTAATCAAGAACCAAGGAGAAAATGTGTCATTATGCTTTTAAAAGTGAGTACTCTATTCTTCATTTGTTCTTTCTTCGTAAGGTTAAGTACGGATTATTATAGGACCACGGAAAATGGAAAATGCCATGTGTTTCCCTCCCATACTTCTCCGAGATTTGAAAAAACTCTCTATTAATCCCTAAAAACTGCCTGTCCCTCATTAGATAAATAAAACTTACTGCCCAGTTGCTTCGGACTTTTCCTTCATTTGCGAGACAGTAAGTCCGCTGGTCTAGGCAGACATGTGACTTTGCAGTTTTGGTACGAATGTTCGTCTGCTTTCTTCCTCAGAATCTAACGTTCTGTGTCGACAATGTTGTGGCCCGAGCCGAGGCTTCAAGATCCATGTTGCAGATAATGCCAAGCAGGTATCCCTCTCTCTCTCTCTCTCTCTCTCTCTCTCTCTCTCTCTCTCTGTGTTTGTGTGTCTGTCTGTCTATCTGTCTGTCTGGAACTGACAATACCGCTTGCTGCACACCACGAGGGGAAAGGGGACAAATGAGTTAGTTTTGACCCTTTCAACGTCCTTACCACTGTCAACAACAAAATGACAAAAGCAATTACCAGCCTCACCAACAAAATCACCATCTACATCAGCATCAACATCAGCAACGCTACAACCAACACCACAATTGCCACCACCACCACCACTGCAAACAACACCAAAGATGGCAGCATCACTGTTGCTAGCAAAAGCAAGACTACCAGTAAAACACCATCACCATCATCAACAACAGCACCACTTAACTGAACTCCAAACACTAAGTCCATCACCACCAGTTACATCATCATCACCTAAAACAAGATTAACAAGTTTATTTACTGAAAACTCAGACCACAGCTTTGGTACATGGGCGAACAACACATAGGCCAATAATACAGTAACTAAAGTACACCACTATTATCACCACCACCACAACCACCACTACCACCACCATTAGCAGTGACAAAATTAAAATCACTACCCTGGCAATAATATTAATACTATACTATTAATAATTATTAATATACACTATAGAAATAGATCGGGGGCATGGTACGCTAATTACGAACTCTAAAATCTCTGACACCGCTGTACGTAAAATTCGGTTGGAACCGTCACCCTGCATGGAATTCGATAGAGGAGATTTAGTGTAAAGTTTTGCTCCCCAGAGGTACACGATTACACTAATGATGTAAGAGCAAGTTAGTGCCGCTTCCGTCATTTTGACCTTTTCAAAGGATTAGGTTTAAATTTCGAATTATTCATTGGTGACGCCATACAGTTTAGAGCAGCAGAGCTCCAAATGAACGGATAAAACGTGAATATTTTCATCTGGCAGTGTCCTACTTACGCTAGTTAATAATAATGACAATAGTAAGTAGCATCATCTTTAACCTTTTCAACTTTTCTATCTTATAGACTATCTTTACAATCAAGAGGCCGTTCAAATGTCTCTCCGGTTGTTGCTGGTGTGCCTGTATGCGATGCTTCCAGGATGAAGTCAGTGTTTACGCCAAGGACGGAACACAGCTGGGATATGTGCGCGCAGCGTGAGTACATCAATCTAGACACTGTAACAAGATATAGTTTAATAACATTCATCTTAACTGCACACCAGCAAACTTAAACAAACGTAGACATAGATGATCAATATAAAAAATCACAGAAAGTGCAGGATCCTAGGAATGCCTGAAAGAATTCAAAATATATATAATAATATGTAAGTCCACCGAACTGCACAAAAACAGCTAAAAACAATCTACGAGTAATGAGGTATTAAACTTCACTGCTACTCTCTGAAAGCCAATGATTTCTTTATCAGGCAAAATGACCTATGGCACCAAGAAATGAGCTTTCTAACTCTGGAGGAGACTACTTGTCTCATGTGACTATGTACAGTGGCACAGAAGGTGATAGTTCCACCGTAGCTCTTCTGTCTGTTGTTTTTTTTTTAAATCCTTTCCAATGCCTGGCGTTTAGAATAATCGTTTGTCTATTATCAGTGCTGCCCTCACCATACGAACTTTTTAGACTAGACTAGCTGTTGTTTCGAATACTTCACTTCGTTTCAAGGAAATGTGATTTTTCTCTTTTCTTCTCACAGATGCTCAGCTTGGAAACCCCACTACACCATCTTAGATGGCGACAAGGATCCCAAGTTCGAAATCTGGGGACCATGCTGCCCGTGCACCCTCTGCAACCCTAAGATTGACTTTCCTGTGAGTCCTGTTTACTTTTAATTTTTGTTGTACAGTATATTGCAGATTTTTCGGCGTTTTGAGTAGTCTACATGATTTCCTACTGCCGTTTCAAAAGAACTAAGACCTTATACATGATACATGATTATCTTTGCGCTCTGTCGGTATCTACGGGAAACCTCCAAACATCAGTGTTGTTTCCTGCATGTACCACCAGCGCGCAAAGCCAGACAGCATTGTGTATGCGACCCCTGTAATCTCTGTTTCCCTCATCGCCACCTAAAGCTGAATGAATAACAACTCCCTATAACATTTTTTTTTGTTTGTTTCCTTTTCAATATCAGGTGAGGCCGATAGGCAGTGACAAAGTCATCGCTAACATCAACAAGCAGTGGTCAGGATTTTCCAGGGAATTCTTTACAGACTCAGACAATTTTGGAATCTCTTGTAAGTTCAGATTTTTTTTTTTTTGGGTCACTTCAGCTTTACAAGAAGTAATTTTATCTGTACCCATTGCGTAACTTAACAACATTTGGTGAGGGCATGTCCACCACTATCTGCGATTTTGTAATCTCAAATGTAAATCCCCATCGCTGAATTTTTATGTTAATCTTTGGAAAGTTGAAAAAGTCACAAAGAGAAAAATGTGACAAATTATTCCACGCATGAAAATTCAGTACGGGAAGAGAAGATATGATACTCGAGTAGATGGGGATTCACAAATGGTGCCTGACTTTGTGATACATACTCACTTCTAAGGGTAGCCTACTCCTAACTTTGGCAGCGACGTTTGAAGCGATATGCTGAATCCGAAACAGACTTCTTCAAAGGTGATGGAGGAGTGTATTATCAAGAGTAAGTTGACGAGCTTCTATCGACCCAGGCTGTGGACTTTTGGATTACGCTTGGTACCATTTCAACTTTTAAACAATAAAAAATCCTTGCAAATATGATTACCTGTATCTCCTTCATTTATTCTGGCATTATCTGGTCACATATCTGTGTGGGAAGGGCTCGGATACAGATGTCAGGATCAGGGTTGAACAGAACTGAGATAACATGAAAGCATTTGGTGATCTTCAGTTCCTATGAACATGATCTGAGCTCAATAGCTATTTTGGACGACCTGATCTGGGTCTGAACGGAAGGTATTTTGGATGCTTGATCTGAATTTCAAATTTCTTCCGTAATTTCAATTCAGTTTACATCTACCTCGAAATCAGAACCAAATTCCAGTTCGAACAACAACAACAACAAAAAAAAAAAGGAACTGATCTGATGTGAAAACTACTCAATTTTCATGAAACTGAGCTACACTTGATCTTAAGGCTTTTTCTCTTGGTGAATCGAACCTGATCCAAATAACCTTTTTGGTGAACTTGCCGAAGCCTGGTCATGATCACTGGTTTAAAATTTAGCAAGGTTAAGGTATGAAATACGGAAGAACGCAGGCTGTGTCAAAAAGTCAGAGATTAGGTGTTTTGTTTGTTTAAGCTACAACGAAGCCCACGAAAATGTGTGTATGGCAGTGGCACCATAAGCTCTTCAGGAGCTGAGAATGCTACTGAGGTGTCTGGCCTGATGAGAGAGTAACATAACGCAGAGTCGTTTGAGTGGGCGTTGCTTCAATACAATGTTTATAAATCTAATTATGGCAGTGATACAATTACTCAGGGACAATCAGAATGTAACTTTAGAAACTTAGCCGAGTAAAGTCATTCTGTAGGGTCCATCGAATATTTACTCTCGACAACATAGTCATACTATGACTTTTGTATCTTTTCATAATGTTCTACAATTTACTTTTCAGTCCCCATGGATCTTGATGCTAAAATGAAAGCCACCCTCATTGGATGTGTATTCCTCATTGTAAGTATTCCTTCTTTTTCTTTCTTTCTTTCCTTCCTTCTTTCCTTCCTTCCTTCCTCTCTTCTTTCCTTCCTTCCTTCCTTCCTTCCTTCTCCCTCCCTCCCTTCTTTCCTTTAGTCAGTCAGTGGGGAAATGAGAGATCGTCAATTAAGAATATAACGGAAGCAAAGTTCTCTGATACCAAGAGCTGTTACACAATGGAGTTGCAACGCATAAAATACTCACACAAGGCAAGGCGTCTGGCCCTTCACTTTCTGGCAGTCTAAAAAGACCTGGGCCTCTTCACCTAGACTAGGTCACGACTATTACAGACTCCATCTGCTGTGTGATAAAACAGCAGTACAGCATCCACTAATACCATAGACCACTCTGTGTTTTGTGCTGCACGGAAGGTCACCCAGGCATTGCCAGCCACAACTCTAGCAATCATAAGTTCCATTTTCCCCTTTTCCATTATCAGAGAAATATTGTTGGCTGGTATGGTCAATTACTTTGGCTTTTATTGGCTGATATATCGTATGACACTATCACACTACGATAGTGAGCTTTACTGGAGTTGACGAATTAAGAAACGTCTATGGACAACGTCAACATAGTTTTTGTATCCAACATGAATTAAAGGCAACATAACACATAGACAATATCATGGCCACAACCACTGAAGTAACAACAGCAGCAGATTTGATTTGTTGTGCTGAACCCATTTGTGTTTGTCGTCGTATATTGATCAGTGTTTGTTTACCTGTATATCATTATATTCAAATTATATGTTTGACTATTTCAGGACTTTATGTACTTTGAACAATCTCAGAACAACAATGCAGCCATATGGGCTTCATGATCTTTTGGTCCGGACACACGAGAATATCCACAGACATGCATCAAGCTCCACAGCAATAGATAGTCTATATCTTTACTGGGAAGAAATGGGAACACGGTTATAATAATTAAATATATGCAAAATGGGTCATGAAATAAAGAGAAACAAGCAAGAGTATATGTTTTTTCGGGATGCTACGGAAATATTCGGTAATCTTCGGGCAGGCATTTTGAATTGACGTAAGAGCGAAATGAAAACAAGAGTTTTACATTGTGGGTTCAGTGGAGAGTGTTGAGCTAACAGCATTCGTTTTTTAAGAGCTCCAAGATGTGGGTGTGACACTGCCTTATCAAATTTAGATTCTGAAATATTATAAGGCAGCATAAACAAACACAAAAACTTCACAGCAAGGCCTCAGCTGTGATTCCAATAGTCCCCACTGATTTGAGATGCGTACAAGCAGCAAGTTATGTCGTGACCGTTTTTTTTCTAAAGTCTGGTGGGATACGATCTGAAAAGAAATGTTTAAATTAGAAGATGTTAATACAGACCCCAGAAGTTTTTATTGTTACTTGCCTTATGTAATGTTCATTTTTCAACTTCAGCATTATCAGGAAAACCATTTGCACATGCATTAAAAATGACATGTCTTACTCTTCTAGATCCCTGATTTTGATATAGTATAGTGTTCTATCATCCACTGGGTGAATAGACCAGCATGTTTTTACAGACTCAACTTTTTACGGTGATTTTGTCCAATACAATGTTTACAATAATTTCTTTCTACACTGTTATTATTTATCATGCTGATTTACTGTTGATATATATACATATGTAAACCTCCCCCTTTTTTAAACACTGTTTATAGTTTTCTGTATGATTTTATGAAATTCTGTTTCGCTTTTAGAACAATTAAACTGTATGTACCTTACAAGACCACTGCTCTACATACTCAAATTCAAAAATTCGTTATTTAATTTTTAACCTTGTATAACCTGTTTTGCGTTCTGATTTATTGTAAGTTTTAATCCATAAAGTGTTTTTTAAAATGCACAGCTAATACATTTGATACCCTGTCTATCCCACTGTCATTTTATACGTGTTTGCGAATACCCTTGAATCTGTGATATTGCCTGCATGATTTCCACGTTTTGCTCTATTTCATATCTTTTGCACTGGCTTATAACGTTGCATAATCTCGCATGATATAAAGAGAATGAAATGTTCTAGTTATAGATACATCCCTACATGCCGGTCAGAGAGACAATGTAAGATAATGGTTAAATATGACGTATGAAGACTTAAGACACTCAGATGAAAAATAATGTCGTCTATTTCAATAACATAATATCAAAATCAGCCAAGATGCAGCCCACACAATTTTTAAACCCAAGTTCCTTTTTCTCCCCTGGCCTTCACCTGCTTACCCATGCACAGATAAAAAACAAACAAAATAACCAGAAACAATGAAAAGTACATTGCAACTTCCAAATGAATCACGTATATATTAAAGGTGTAAATCGTTGACCCACCTAGTTAATACATCCCGCACCAAATGCCTACAGCCGAAACGCCGGAAGGCCACGGGTCAGATATGGTTTAAAAGTCATAAACATGGATTGGCTGTATGTAGCAAAATGAAATGAAAATGATGGACACGAAACACTGAACCTACACAAATAGACGCCCAATTGTATACATCTCTAGTGCATAGGAGAAGGAAATCAGGAAATTTCCTGACGTAGGAAATGGCCCGTTGATGATATGAACTTGTATGTCAAGTGAAACGCTATAGATTTAGTCCGTATTTAAAACAACAAATGTGCACAAATTTAGCTATTAAATATCTTCATTGAGATTGATTCCTCTGCATTTCTGGTAAACCTAGTTCTCTTCTAATTTCTTCTAATCCCCCCCCCCCCNTTCCCTTATATATCTCATGCCATTTGTGTCGTTCTTTCTTCACCCTAATAATGGAGCTGAATCAGTATTGCACATTTTAACCGTTCTGTCTGTGCATGAATTTATAAGAAAATTACCCCGAATATTTCGATTCGTTATTCGGTAGTTTGTTATATGGAAATAAATCAAGTGGTTTGATAACAAAAAAAAAGTTATAGTTTTTGTTTTGTTGGTCTTTGTGTTATTCACAGATAAAAAGGAAGAGAAAGAGAGGGAGAAAGAGAAAGAGAGAGAAAGAGAGAGAAAGAAAGAGAGAGAGAGGGAGAGAGAGAGAGAGAGAGAGAGAGAGAGAGAGAGAGAGAGAGAGAGAGATAGAGAGGGAGGGGAGAAATCCGCCTCCATTTTCCCATAACAAGAAGGCCATTCCGTTCTGATCGATAAGAAGTCACCAGTAGCATTTATTACAGGAAGGATAGAAATTCGTATGTAAAGTTTCTTTAGCTTTTCTTCATTCGCCTCCTTCCTCATCCCCTTTCCCCACTAACTAAGAGGCTATATTGGTAATCACTGCTTTGATCAGACTGTACAACTTCATCTAATTGAAGCCACTTTTTCGAAAGGGTCTTGGACGAACCTTCAGATCCCCGCCCCTCCCCACCCCCGAGCCCCGTTTTAAACCAGGCATATAGGCATCCACTTTGAGTTGCTTCGGTGACGACGCTTTGGGGCCGCTAGCCCGAATCTCCCAAAAGAGCGGTATCTGCGGGATGAGGAAGGCTACGACCAGTGTCCGAGCCGGGGGGCTTGGCTGATGACAAGGCCTAGCCCAAGATCTCCACACATACCTCCACGAGGTGGCAACTGGAAACGATCAGCGCCCCTGGTAATGTTACCGGACGTGATCGGCAAAATGTGTTGGGGCTCTATGCCACAGACACAGGCCAACGGGCCCCCGGGGCAACGTGTCTAGGTCCTCGCAGTTGGCCGAAGGGTCTTGCTTGACCGATCTGCGGTCGGAACATGAGTCTGCCGTCTCGCCATCATGGGCGGGGGGACATAGGGACAACGACACAGTTGAGGCATGTGTTTCGAGCGCTTAGGGCCATACATGCCCGACGGCGTAACGACCGTGCCAGTCATTGATGGGGCCACGCAGGGGAGCCGTGGACCATCGCACTCTTTCCTATCCGGCGGGCGAGCTCTACCCCAGGTGGTCCGACTGCCATAGACAGGAGGACCTCCGTCTCTCAAAGGGTATCTCGCAACAGTCCAACGCAAGTTGAGTGCCCAGCGGTAGAGTGGCCAGGACCCGGAGGCGGGGGTGAGCTGAAGGGACCCCAGTCTGGGCTGCCCTGGGGATACGGAATAGGGTGGGTGTTCATCTTAGTGAGCATTCGCTAACCCCGCTCTCTTGCAACAGCAAACCGGTCCGGGATCTTTATCTTTTTTCTTTACCCAATGGACCGATCGAGTCACAACTACCGCACGCAGGCCCCATACCATTGGTAACGAATACTTCTGGTGATCGCGTGGCACTAGTAAGTACGTCATGAGTCCCTTTATAATTTCAGCTTTGTGATTGTGCTCGCTCGCAGCCTTAGACCCTTCGGAGAACGGGGGCGGTCCGCAGAGCCACCGATTTCTTAGGGCGGGTGGCCCTTCATCCCACTTCCCCTCGAACGCAGACTACCCCCGTGGAGTGGCGAGTCGGGGTAGCCAGCTAGGACCTCATTGCACCCAGAGGCCCGAAAGTAGGCCCAGTCATTGGCCTGCCGGCACGGTGATCCTAAGCGGGGATAAGCTACGACTCCACACCCCCATTTCAATTTCGGCCGGAGGTTACCACCCGCCCGGCCCCATAGGAGTTCATAAAAAGTCTCTTTGCAACTCTCGGGTCTCCCCTCCTGTGTTCTTTGGAGGGGCGACTTGGCGAACTCGGTGGGCGTGGAATTGACCACACGAAATGATCAGTCACCTGGCATCCACTTTGAATGTGCCTGCAAGAAATCTGGGGACTGGAAGCTTTATTAAGGTTATAGAAACCTAATCCGACCTCCCTCTTTGAGCCAATAAACTGTGTTCTCTACTGTCACTTCCAAGAAATTCCACAATCTCTGAGTCTTCTTTCACAGTCAGCAGAATTCAATGAGCTTATTAAAAATGATATTTAAAATATAGGTCTTTCATATCGTTTTCGAGCTACGAACCAATACATTGAGAGACATAAACATACTAACTACTGTAGTTTCCTTAACGACAAGTGCTCTGCTCAGAGGACCCCACCGAAACCAGAGTGAATGACCCAAACTTCAGGTTTAGTTTACAAAACCAGAAGAGAATACAAACTTATTCGCAGGCAGATTCACCTTTGAGAGGCGTGGGACCCCGAGGAAACTGACCACTTCGGCTCAATGACCAATTCCACCTGGCGATCCCCTTGTCTCTTTATTTACAATCCTAATCCAAATCACGAAGCAGAATTATATATGTCGTAGTGAATAACATTTTTACACCTTCTTCTATACGTAGTTTACATGATTATAATGCATTACTCAGGCCTTCCCTTTTTTTTTGAGACGAGATAATTTCGCAACTACCACACAGAAGAGACTGGAAA
This sequence comes from Ellobium chinense, assembly GCA_033807755.1. NCBI lineage: Eukaryota > Metazoa > Mollusca > Gastropoda > Ellobiida > Ellobiidae > Ellobium > Ellobium chinense. The sequence continues at coordinate 1,674,965 of JAWQUT010000081.1, read as the reverse complement.
TTTGGATCTAGGGTTCAGATGCTATCGATCTCACGAAAATATTTTGGTAAAAATCCGAAATAATTTATACTGAAAGTCTTTTATATATCTTATATATAAACAAAATAAACAGCATTGGAGCGGGAAGACTTATTAGGTCGAAACGATGGTTTACAGTCACTAGTTTGGCTAGTTGATCAAAATAACAAAGCAACAATGATCAATTGACCAGTTGACAGAATGCATTTTGTACAGTAACAGATTATCTCAACTGCTGCTCAGTAGGAACAAAACAAACCATGATCAATGATCTTGTCTAGGAAATAAGGAACTCCTTTCCTTTCGCTCCCAATACAGATTTTGTTATTATTGGGGGTCTACTTAGGTCTATACCCCTCTTTCGACAACAATAATTTAACAATTATCGCACAGGATCGCCTGGAAATTTGAATCCAGCTTTCAGATGATACCAATGTAATGAAACTATTTTAAAAGAAAATTCTGGAATCCTTTGTATTGAAAATATTATATATATCTTTTATAAACAAAAAATAAACAGCATTGCAGCGGAAAAATATTACGGCGAAACGGTGGACTACAGTATATGGTTCGCCTACTTGACCGTAATAACTTTTTTTTTTTTTAACCCCACTGTAAATAGAGCTTGATCAGCAACTGTGTCTAGTCCGTGACTAGTACGGACAATATCTAGTCTATACTTCGCAAAAAAAACAAACAAACCCAAAAAACAACAACTTAAGGTGATTGTCTTAAAACCATAATTTTGTTACAAGTCATGAACTCCTTTCCTTTCATCACAGTACAGACTTTTTTACTAACGGCATTACCTCAAGTGCAAGAGTTTGATATTTTTTTTTCTACTGAAGCTTCACAATACAGAGAAAATAAAGATATTATTTAACACCGACCAGGTTTTAAAGGGGAAAAAGCCAACAGTAAGATCTTTATGTCTTGCGTGATTATTGGATTTATAATGTGAGTATTCACTCACGCCTTTTGTACACACTTTCCGACTTGGTTTAAAACATTTGACACATTAGGCAATTATGTGAGTGAGTTTTATCTGTAAACACTAAATGATATCAAATGTTATGTGATCAATTCGAGTGTAAATACCTTAAAGACGACCTCTCAATAGGCGAGAAAGAGCATTTTATTTTTGTTACGAAGTCATTACAATAAACAACTGTTTTTGGTGATTTTTGACCTACTTTTGTCAAATAACACAAGAATGAGGTATTTTCAGACGGGTCAGTTACACCACGTGATCTAGGGTTGCTAGGCTATTTTGATAAATGACGAGTAATCATGCATGAGCAGAGCATGTAAACAAACCAACGTGTGAGCAAGATTTCCTAGGTCATGGGATGGAGCTGAAAACACCTAATTGCGTCAAAATCTTCTTGGGACGTACAGTTATGATGTTTAAGATGTGTAAAGTCGGTAATATTATAAAGTCGCACGCAAAATATCTAAAAGACTGAAAAGAGGAGGCTTATAGCCTTTTAAACATGAGCAGATGAAAGTAAACGAACTAAATACAAATAAACCATAAAAAAAATGGAACATCACAATGAATTTTAGTTCACTTCCATTGTTATTACCTTTTTTTTTGTAATAGGTATCTGCATTTTTCTTTCGTTCTTGACGCAAGTGTGTGTGTTTGGGGGTTGGGGTGGGGGAGGGGCGGTTAACCTCTGTATACCTTAAGCCTAATGATTCATTCTTAACACATAATGAGACCATTTCACCCAGTGTGCTCGATTTCGCCGTAATCCAAGCCTTTCCCTAACCCCTTTTCTTGTTAAACAATGACAAATGCTCACTCATTTACGGCGAAATCAAGTTCGTCCATTTCACCTGCGTCTGAGTTTGAACACTTCAACTGTTACAATCAAGCAGTTCACTGCTTCATGTACACGGGTGTCATGAAAAATTCCATGTGAATTTTTGTTTTGTCTAGAAGTAGTTAGTGGGGACCAAAGGTAAACACAGAGCTGCCACTTTTAGTGTTTTTTCACTAGATCTGGTGAAATTAAGTCTATGTAACGATCTGAGGAAGGAAATGCGAAAAATAGAAGACGTGTGAAAGGAAGCGAAGAACGCCACAAAATAAATCAACTATGTTTTATTTTGGCATTTTCCGGAATATATATATAGTCTTCTTTGTAAAGTTTCATGTAACCGCAAGACGACAATTGTTTTGACTTTACTGAAATAGAAATTGCGTTGCTTTCTTGGTCAGCGCTCTTGGGTCAAAGGTCACGCCACGCTTAAATATGAGGAGGCTTAAACCCCGTATCAGAAATTCGTTGTTCAGCCACAAAGCGCTTTCATAGAATGGGTATTGGCACTAGTTTATAACAATAATGATAATAAAAATATCAAAAAGCAAATGTAACATTCAGATGACAAACTTATAGTCTAAACTCAGCTTAATCATTACCTTAAGCACAGACAGCTGACCTTCAGAATACTTCCTAAGCCCTCACCCAGAATACTGTTATAACATGGAAGTTTCGAAACGTTCAGTACATTTGTAGGTCGAGGTTTTGTGATCTCTGCGTGTTGTTACCAAGTGAAGAAGTTTTACTCCCCCTTCCCCACCCCCGTGCCATCCTTTTCTTTGTTGTTTGTTCATTTTATACTTCAGAGCAATACTATGTGCCCTCTACTATAATAATGCATTTAAATAACGTCTGTAAAGTATTAAATTTTAATAAAGTGTCAGAAGGTTTAAAGGAATGTCTAGTAAATTCAACTGAAATTGACCTCAGAATCTAGTTTAGTGGCAAAAAATCCGAGTGGCAACCCTGGGTAAACATTTAGAAAAAAAACCAACAACAAAAAACAGACAAGTTCACGTACTGGCGGGAACCTGTCTCGCTATAAAACTGAGTTCACGGGGCCTGAGAATTTATTTCCCGAGCTTACCTTTGTCGACTGCAGGTCAACCTTTGAAGATCTACCATCAGAACAAGGCAAGACTTTCCCGCCCAACCAAGCTGAAGCTGAACTCCGGCATGAGGGGTAGGGAGAATCTGGCTTAGGAGGAAGATTTCCATAACGTGTGCGACCCAACAACATGCTCCTGACTTAAGAGACTAATGAGAAATTATTTTGATGGGGTTGGTTTAAAAGAGGTTTTTATTTTTTAGTGGGGATACACAAAGAAAGAAACGTGTAGTTTTCAAAACTTGCAATGTTGGTTTTTTTTGCGCATGTTGTAAGATGGCACACATATGGAAATCCTCCCATCTTAGGCGTTAAATCAGTTTTATTGTGCAAAACCACGCAACTATTTCGGGCTGGAAATGCAGAGCTTTGCATGATCATGATCACCACAAGCTGGTCTTTAAAATCTACCAGAACTATTCCTGTGCCAGTTCCTTCCCACTCCCCACCCAGCGTTATTTGCCTTGCTTCTGTCAGATTTAGGTTTTCATTGGAGGAAGGACAAATCAACCAAATCGTTAAGAGATGGCGATGCTGAGGATGAGGATGAGGTTGTTACGACAAATTTAAACATTACTAAAACATCTTGAGATATAAGCGATTCCCTAGATGAAAAAACGACGGGAAGTGTTAAGATTAACACTGGATGATTTTTTTTTTCTTGTGTGTTAAAGCAAGAAACCTTTGACCAGTTGACAATACATTTGTACAGTAACACATTATCTCAACTGCTGCTCAGTAGGAACAAAACAAAATACCAGTTGGGGCGAGCGTTAAAAATAGATTGGATCCATGTAGGTACATCGTGCCAGGGAGGCTCCGCCCACCTGCGACCCCACGTAAACGGACGCTCCCAAGGTCGCGTCCATGTACAATATGAGTTGCATGCGGAAAGAGAGGTTCAACTTTAAAATAATGAAAGGATTTCCATGTGTGGGATTACTACAACATGCAGGGAAAAATGAGATTACAAGATTTGAACGTTGAAAACTATCACTTTTCTGTCTTTGTGCATCCCCCACAGAATATCAAACCCTTCTTTTTTTAATACCAGCCCCATCAAAATAATCACTCTTTAATGTGTTTATTGGTGTCGGCCAGGAGATGTAGGATGGTCCACATATGGAAATCTTTCCAATGAAATGTTCCATGAACACTGGCGATAGCTGTTGCTGAATTGCTTTGAGGCGTGTCACACATGTTGTGACATGCAGTCAACTCAGCTTAATCACATTTGGCAGAATCGAAAGTTCCTTAATCATATCTTCCACAGAACAAAATGTCTCGATATTACTGTATAAAAAATCACGGCAGGATTTCCATATGTGGTAACTGGCAATAAGGAGTTACGCTCGCTTCGACTGATGCTCCTGTCTCGATGGGCATTAGTATTAGGGTTAAGGTTAGGGTTAGGGGGGAGGTAGGGTTAGGGTTACAGTTGTATTAGTACGTTATTTCGGAATTAAGATACTGACCATAGTCATAGGAGCTGCCACATATGGAAATCCTTCCAAAATCAGCTAGTTTTAATCGCACATTTTTTTTCATGGTCCCGAAGAATTGTAATAGACAGATTAGACTATTTGTTTACTATGCCAGAGCCTCCTGAAATACAGATCATGTTTCGGATGAGTCTGGTCTTCCTCCAACGGCAAATGAACTGAATTTTCTTCCTATTATTCCTTTCTCCAGTCAGTGATTCCTACCTGCCATCGGGGACAAGATGACTTGCAAGCTAGAGTCGATTATGTGCAGGTAAGTAATTCATGAGCCCTCTGCACAGTGCTGTCTAATTTCTGATAAACATGGGAACCCCGAGAACATAGTTTCCCGATATCAATCAGCTGTAACTCTTGTTTATTCTTGTTTGTAAAAATGTTGAAAATGATGTATTGCCCTAAGTCCTCAACTGTTTACAACCTTTCCTTTGTTCATTCGAAACAAATTATGTAGGACAGTAGTGGGGAGGATTTCCATATGTGGTAACTGGCGATAAGGAATTACCCTCACTTCGACTGATGCTCCTGTCTCGATGGGCTTTAGTATTAGGGTTAAGGGTAGGGTTAGGGTTAGGGGGGTAGGGTTAGGGTTAGGGCTGTATTAGTACGTTATTCGGAATTAAGGTACTGATCCAAACTGTAGGAGTTACCACATATGGAAATCCTTCCCAGTAGTGTATCCAATTAGTGCTGCCATTCGCATTATGTCGTGGAGCATCATGGCTGTTTGGATCTGGTGGTGAATGAAAAAGGTTGTAGGTTAGATTCTCTCAATGGTCATGTTATACATACATCAATAAAGCAATTCAGTCTCCAGATCGAGCTGGCTATTAAATGAATATCTAGTAAATGGTACTATGTGGAGAATACTGAATATCGTTTTTCCAAAATCTAGTAAATGTAATTTTAACAGTTTAATTTCAAAGACACAATCTTTATTCAGTATCATTCAAATAAGGTTAGAATTCGAAATGTCTCCTCTTTTATGACACCGGTACTGAATTCAATAAGACCGTATCTGTGAAGAGTCATTAATCCTCTATAACACAGTTCTGGAAAAAAACCACCCTATAAATGGCAGGAGCACTATTAGGGTCCTCGAGGAAGAGCGCTTTTGAGTGAAGTGATTTGCTGAAATTTGTATGCTTGGATACAGATGTCAGATTTTAATCAGTGATTGTAACAAATCTTAATGTTACTCCGCAGGTCGACAGACGTGTCCGGGTAGAGCAAACTGGAATAGACGCCAGGAGATAACCAGAATCTTTGTACTTAACAAGGACCTGACAGTGCCATGGCGCACAATTTTTGGACATGAACTATATGAGTGCGACTGTCACTAAAAGACGTGCACGAACAGAGCAGTCCAGCTCGCAAGATAGACAGCTTACAGTCTGCCATGCAAAGATCCTTTTTCAGAAACTGGTAACACTAGGTTTAGATGCCGAGGCTTCATGTCTCCCTTTTACGGTATACCCTTTACTATGGGGTTACATTATCCATTAAGATTGGAGCCGTGCTCCGGGTATGGGTGGCAAGTAACTTCCCTCCCCTCTTCCTTCTCCATGCCCTTCTTGGTCTTCATGTGTCTGATTTATTGGTACCTCATATCAAAGTTCAATTCATTATAGCCTTTCTGCTTGTTTCTTATTCTTCTTCACTGTCAGGTTAGCTTTCCAGCATCCTTTAAAAAATCCACTATCAACTTCTACTCTTCCATTATTTAGTTTGATTACTTTTATTAGTTATTAGGGTATGATAACGTAAGACGGTTTGAGTAATTTATACTGAAATTCTGCTGCCTTCTTCCCCATGGCATCCGTTTGTCGCTGGAAGGAAATGTATTCTTGCATTGCGTAAAGTCTTACTTTTTTTCTGGCGTACTTTACGACGCTAGTGATTTAAATGTCACATGTGCAAGGTTTCCTTCAATTTCACTAACGGCGCAAGCTACCAATATTTCCCAAAATATTTTAGCTTTAGATTGAAGTTCATCTCATCGTACCGCAGCAGGTGAAAAGCAAAAATCTTTCACCTGATGTAACGATGATGAAATGGCGTTGCTTAATTTGCTATCCTAGCCTGATTCGTAGTTCCTAAGATTTGTACCAACCAAGAGACGTATTATGTCTCAATAAAACTGCTGCATTACTTTGTACAGAGGTAAGCCTGAGATAGCAAGTGAAAAGTGAGACAGAATAACTCAATGAACATGGAAGATTTTGACCAGGCGGAATTTGGAAAGCTAAGATCGAGCGGAACATGCGATGAAGCAGAGCGTGTGAATAAGAAACTATATCTGAAAGGCGTATATTGTTGCGTTTGGTTTAGGGCTTAGCTGATTACTTCAGTAACATCCTATGTCCACGGAATAGCGCTTCAAGTTAATATTGGAGAAGTCACCATGTTGCGTTTGACATAGTACCACTGGGTCATCACGGACAATTTCAGAAAATAGAAAATTTAGGAAATGTACGAAAGGTTTTCCCTAGTTATACGATAATAACCAAATTGTAAACCCCAAAACCATTCACAGCTGAAGCCGCTGCCTACACTATTCACCCATCCCCCTCNACACACACAACAAAGTAGCTTGAAATTTATTCATATTTTCCAGCTAGGTGGGCCTCATTCGGTCAGCATCGATAAGCCATCCCAGGTCTGACACGCACACAATATAACACTTTGGAGTTCAGGCACATTGTTGGTGGAGGCAGGTGATCTAAGCCATTCTGATGCATTTGCGTGGGTCTTTCTGATATCATTAATTTATTCAAAGATCCAGCTAATGAAATTGTCGATATGGTAACTGAAGTCTCAAGATACGGCACGGAATTCAGAAACAATTTTAATCTTTTGAGAAACTCATGTGATTATCCTGAAAGCCCAAGTAATTTCCAGGATAGATTTGAATGGATGTCTCCCAAACAGGTGATTTTAATATCTGGTATCGACAAGGTGGTCTTATTTCGGATCTGTTACTGAGGTACTGAACTGCAGCATCACAAAAACAATTTTATACTCAAGAAATCAGATGTAGACCTTACAAATCTACACCCCCTCCCATAACACTGCAGCAAAAATATTTTTGCTTGATTTCTTTCGTCTTAGGGCACATGAGCCTTAATAATGAAAGAAAATATTCGCTAAACTACACTCTAGTTCCCTATACCTCGACATCTGATTTCTCTTCAGCATGCACTAATTTGATTGCTTTGATTCTTAGCACAAAATGAGCTCCAGCATGCGTTCATATGAAAAAACGATTTCCAAACCTGCAAAGTTGAAATATTTATGCTATTAAAATTACGATGCTTGAATGAACGGCCAAATAATTTCAGTTCAATTGACATACATTCTAACTCGCAAACAGAATTCATCATCAGCACACCTCTTTTTGACGGCCACCAATTTCAGTCCGCGATGACGAAAAAAAAACACATGGTTTGGAAAATCGTTATCATATTCATTGCACAGTTACTAACACTTCTATTTGCATGTCGGCCGGCCAATTGTATTTGTGATGCTCCGTTCAAATACTTCAGTTGTGTCCAAAATAAATCTGAATGTAGCACTACAGAGTATAGTTCGAACACTTAATTCTTGGATAAATTTGCATTTTAAGGCTTTTAAGGGAGTACTATACCATTCAAATCAGGATTAACGTTTTAGACGTTGGTATTTTTTACAAGTGCAATAAATCAAACGAAGTCATGCCTTTTCAAAATGAATTATTTCACATGCCATTATTAAACTATACATATCTGACGAATGGCGAAAATGGGAAAGGGCACGTGCCCTCTCTCCCATCAAAATGCCGGCACCCACAATTCACATTTTTCCTTATTGCCCGCACCTCCCCCGTGCAGCTATTTGTAATGCGATTCTCTGTGGCTAATGCAAACACGATTTTGCGAAAGCCTATTTGGATTTAGATCGTCTTGAACACAAATTAATATGTAAAGTGCCTATAAATCATAATTTTGTGCTTAGGTCTCTACGAAGTTAAAAGTAGGTTCTTAATGGATGCATAACGAATGCTTACGGCAATGTTCTAAATTTATTTTATTAAATCGTACTAGATGATCTAGTGGCATTAGACCCAAATGCAACATTGTGACCCCAAATATTAACTTAAAAGAGCTAATTTGTGGACATTCAGGTGTTTCTGAAAAAATCAGCTAGCCGTAAATCAAAAGCAAGTATTTACACCTTTCAGATATAGCTTCTTAATTACACGCTCCGTTTTGTCGCACTGTCCACTCGATCTCGACTTTCCATTTTCTGCTTGATTCAACATCTTCCATGTTCACTGAGTTAACTTTTTTTCTCCAGCAATATCAGGTTTACCTGAGTACAAAGTAATCCAGACGTGTTAAGACAATATAAGAATCTGTCATTTGATGGCTCAGATCTTGAAAAACTGGGCTGTATCAGATTACGACAGAAAAATTAAATCATGCCATTTCATCACTGTTGCATTCAGGTGGAAGTCTTTTGCTTTTCACCTGCAACGGCATGAAGAGATGAATTTTCACCTAATGTCAAAAAGTTTAAAGGTAATACTGGTAAACTTCTGAGAGAATGCCAATAACAAAGTCTGGTGAGATGACTGTACTGAGGTTGAGATTAATGTGCATCTAAAAACTATTCTGTGGTTAAAAAATAAAACAGTCATCTAACTGTACAACCAGTATTATTTATGCCCTTTGTATACGAGTTCTTAGTCACACGCATTGCTTTATGGAACCCTTCGCTTAATCTCAAGTTTCAATGTTCCAGTTGATCTCAGCCGCCTCTTTATTCCTTGATTATGTCTGTTTTGTGCATCTATCTTAGGCTTATCTGGATGCAAGTACTGCAGCACAGTAACGGTGATAATCGTATGCTGTTATTTGAAGGTAAAGATACAAAGATTCGAAAAAACATAGATGTCTTATTTTTTTCAGTTGACAGCGATCGCCCGTGCCGTTGTGGAGAAAACTATTCTATAAATTTGACTATCTTAAATGTATAGCTCTGCTGCTTTGGTTTAATCAAGTTAGCTAGTAGGTTGCTGACTAAAGAGTACATGTGTCTGCCAAAATGTCCTGTTAACTCTGTCTCCAAGCAAATTAGCACGTTAAAAGTGTATGCACATTTTACCGCAGTTAGGTCAAATGTAATTTTGCCCGTTTCAGACCTGAGCTTATACAAAAGAGATTCCATCCGTTATCTGAAAATCAATTTTGTTGTTCATAGTTAATATACAAGTTGACTGTTTTACACCCTGTGCAAGATCCTATCCGTTGGATGCTCTTTACTACGATATTCTCATAACCGTTACGAACAAACCCACACGCGCATTCCCTCTTCATGCCACTCATTGTTCTTGAACCATAGTTGGGTCAGCTACTTCCTAGAGAAGTCATTGGTCTGTGCACATTAGCCATTTAATACAGTGATTACTTACACCCCTGCTCACTCATTGCTGACCTAAGAGGACTTCCTGTGAACCGCGAAGCACAGGTGGTCCTCCCCCCTCCCCTGTTCCTGTGCCTTTACAATATTTTCCAATTATTACCACCCAGACATGTCTTTTGCCCTTTGAAAATAGCTAGAATAACAGAGTCAATTCTTTGCATGAGGGCTTTTTACTTTACACACCTCTCCCCTCTCCTTCTCTCTCTCTCTACCCCTCCCCCATCCACTACCTCCCGTTTTGCCTTATTTTGTCGTCAAGTCCTTAACCAGCCATTTCCCAGATATATCATTACCCAGTGGACATCAACTATTTGGAGATCAGCCATGAGCTCATGCAGTCATTGAAGTCTTTCTCCGAATCCTGTGCACTGGTCTGCAGGTAAGAAACTGTCACGCTGAATTGATGCAGTGGTACCGTTTAACGTAGACTACTGGACTTCTGTTGTTCCAAAAATATTGCACAAATGTCCAGTCTCACTGACTAAAAATGTTCTGGTGGGTTACTAATGATATGAATGTGTCGTATCGCGAAAACGTATTGGAGTATCATGAGCCCTGATAAAGAAAACTGCATTATGATTCTTAAGGAGCAGACAAGTGGCATGCTAATCTTAAAAAGTAGAAAGTGTCTTCTGTGGAAATAATCAATGTATATGAGTAATGGCAACTTCCGCTATATTTAACCGCAATATCACATAACAGAATCTTATTTCTATATAAAAGTCACGATTTCTTTTAATCGCAACCATTTCTGTGCTTCCGAGGATTTTCAATTATGGTAGAATCCATCGTATTTCCTACTTACGATTCTTCACATACTGAGTGAGTCTGATTACAATATTTTATGTCACGTTTTCCCACAGATCTGAGTTCATAATCATCCTTACCGTCTTTCAAATCCAGCTGCAGATAATACAGCATTGTCCTTCCAACCCACCCCCTGAACATCCCGTCCGCATCTGATAGTTAATGTGTGTCCTGGAACGGAGCGGATCAACTGAGTTTGTACAGGTGAGTCCTTTCCAATTTATGCACGGTGGTATAAATTATTGACCTAAATATAGTCTTCTTTTCATTTCCTCATTCGTCCATTTCTCTTCCATTCCTGCTGGATTATTGTACTTTTTTTTTGTTCTGAATATTATACTGCTGGGTAAGAACTTAAGAAAAGAATCTAAATCTTGAATCTTGAAAACATTTCTCAGTGCCTCGATTTTTGACGCATCTTTTTACTGTAGCAAGGCAAGGGTTGACAAAGGAGTAAACATCTACATATTGTAAAATTATTGCAGTCTTAAATCCATTCCATCAGTTTGTCACTGCATAAAATTGGGAGTCCAAAGAGATTTTTGTATAGTCACTGGGGAACCGCTTGATCTAGTCTTTTTTTAGTCTTAACACCGTGTATGATTTTTATACCCAGGTGACTATTCAAGGGACGTAAGCCTGCTGCCGTGAATCAGTCCAGAAGCACCATGATTTATCCAACCTGACATTACCTAGTGATGCCCCAGCCATCCAGAGACTCATCCAAACTGCTTTTGAAGATAAAAACCGTCGCTAGACTCTGAGCACAGAACGAATGCAGCCTGCAATAATGGACTGCCAATCAACACACGAATAAACTCCATGGTCCACCAACCTCCTGGGAAGCCATGATACGGACCCTGCAACTTTTGTATTGTCAGCTTAATAGTGTAAAGACTAGATTACGAATGTATTTAAACAATGCTTACCTCTAAAAGCTTTCATTTAAATGTTGTAGTTTCCCATACAATTCTGATGTAATGGTAATAATGTCACCTCTGATACTTCCTATTTCTTCTGTGTCAATTGTATATATCTCGGCATTACGAAATGAGCTTTGAAAATGGAAAGGGAAGGGATGGGATGGGATGGGGTGGGTGGGTGTGGGGAATGGGGAAAGAAGTGCACATTTAAAGGTAATTTTGATATTTTGTATTGCGTTGTTACCTGAAGAACCATGTGTTGATGTAAAAATGTTGATTTGGATCTTGAGTCTCATATGGGGTTCTGGCTTCTGCACGAATATAAACAAAATTATCCTTTATAAGCATCATCGTGTTAAAAACAATTTTTTATTGGGTTGATATAGATGTTACATATCTGGTCTCATAGATTTCAATTTAAAATGTTTCTCATCAATGATGTTCGTCTTACCAGATAATTCTGGTACTCTGCAATTTATAACGTCATATAACAGGATAAAACAACTTGGTATTTGTTAATCCACATAGTCTCAGCCCCGTTTAGGTATTGTCATTGACTTTACTTCTATCTAGAGCACTTTAGTGGGACACCATGTCAGTTCAGTATTACGGCCCATAGACCACTATTATTATGCATACATAGTCATCCGCGCATCGCAAGCCAAAACTCCAGCAATCATTACTTCCGCTTGCCCTTGTCATAGGAACACGATGGACTGATGTGAACTGTTACACTGGCTTTCACTGGCTGATGCATCTATTACTTTTGAGCGCGAGATTTGGTAACGCTATTTTTTTTTTGCTTAAGAGCTTTATTGGACTTGGAATTAAATTAACACGGTCTTTTTCATCTTCGTCCCAAACATGGCTAGAGAACCAATTCCATGTCAGTATCGTCAGCTCATATGTATAAATATTTACTCTCACATTATTTCGATCATTTTTCTGGGTCCTCAGTTACATGAAAATATTTTCAATATTACAATCCTGGTAAGCCAAAGATTACATCCGTGTTCTTCACATACTCAACAGGCCCACTGCTTCACTCATATCCACTTGACCAGAATTTATATGGAAACATGCACAGTGGGTCTGGTTCTGCGAAAAATCGACTCATGCAATGTCGACAAATGCGGAGTCGAGGGATCGACTTTAAGTTTAGCTAGACCTCTGAAGTCCCAGTGGTTTTTGATACAAGCTATTTAAAAACGGCGCAAATACCGTGAAATATAAGCAGATCAGTCCCATCACATTTTAGGTCACCAAAGATCCAGATAAGTCAGTTGTGGGAATTTATATTTATGGTTCCTCTGTTAAATTCGCTGTGTCATGAAGGCTTTGTTTTTATTTTTCTAAAAAAAAAATGACGGATATTATGGCTTTCGTTCCACTGGGCATTTATCGAGATGGCATTAACGTTTCTTTAGCTGCCCCCCACCAGGTTTCCCTTTTTGGTCTGAATATGTCAATGATCTCGTGAACTACCTGTCTGTGGAAAATGAGACAAAATATTGAAGCAAACGTTGAACCTCAGCAACTTCACAGGCTTTTGCACAATGTCGCTTAAATTTTGTCATGGAACATGTTCTACCATAGAGAAATCATTGTTCGTATTTTTATTAATTGTAAGTAGGTTATCTTGGCAACTTCAGCAGAATTAGAATCTTATTGGTCAGGACTGAACAGCCTAAAGAGTCGTGAATGTTTAATGATAGTCCATTTCATTTTAGAAGTTAAGATGACACATTCTTTGTTAATCTGATTACTCGCGCGGTTGGCACGACCGGTTTTGAACTGGAGCGTCCCAAATACAAATTATTCAAGACATTGGATGCAGACAATCTAGCCCTCATATTTGCTGTAGTGAGCACTGAATTCCATCACGCAAAAAACAACCAAAAAAAAAAGACATTAGAAAGCTTAGAGAATAGAGAATGAACCACTCTTAATACAACAAAGGTTAGAATGAGGAGTTATTAATACGACAAAGACTGGAGAACTCTGCATCTAATTTCTTCACTGCATGATGCATCGCTAACATTTTTTTTTTTGCAAAACGAGCTCATGCATGCTGCATGTATACCTTAATGTGATTCATCCAACTCGGATGCTGGCTTTTATACTTAGGCTGAATATGCTTAAATAATTTTCAGTTTTCAGAACTTCATAAAAATAATTCTTCTGCTCCAAGTGTTTAATAGAGAACACATTTGTTCCATTTCTCAGTTTCATGGGTGGGACAATCTTGATATCAAGGTTGTCATTCGCCCGTGTTAAAGCCCCTTTAAGCTGAACTTCTGAATGTTGGTGAATCGCTCATATTCCTTGCACAGTTACTAATACCAGCATGTTCTTGCATGTCCATCGGTCATTTTGTATTTGTGATGCTCCGTATCAATACCTGTTTTATTTGCAAAAGAAAGCAGAAGGTGGGCATAGGGGTTCATGGGTTTCAAAGTTAAGCTACGTCTAGTTAAGTTATAAAGATTGAAAACGCTTGAAAATGAGCAAGCATCCAAAACAGAAATCTCCTTTTTCATGCTCTGTCTTAGCGGATAAATAGATTTGGAGTGTTTTCAAGCTGCTCGGTCGACTTAAAAAATGAATTTTTGAAGTTTGTCAGGACAGTGATTCTGTATGCTTAATAGAAATAAACAACAATCTCTACTTGCTTCAAGATGACAGTGCAAAAGCCTGGTGACAACGCTGAGATCACGTGTTACCTACTTCAGATATCAGTAAGTTATTATTTTAAGGTCTCTAGGCTGAAAATAATTTGTTAAAGTATCCATCGTTCTTAGGACTTATCAGTCTTCCTCGCTCCATTCCATTTTAAACGTCCTCTCCACTTGGACCCTTTAGATAACTACATGTAAATCGGAATGCCGCACACAGCCTTTTATCTCATACTGTAATCCTAATACAGCATGGCCTAATATTGCATCACAATGATAATGGAATCTGAGGTTGCTTTACTCTATAAGTCAACTTGTGCGATGTCTTTAGAGCAAACATTAGGCAAAATTTACCTGCAACAGCAAAATTAACCTGCTTTCAGATGATTTCATCAGTCAAAAAATGTGCTGACAGTATATTTGAAGGTAATCAAAAAAGAGTGATCGCCTCTAAAATTTGGGATGAGGAAGGAAGAAACGACTGATTTACAGAGTTAATAAACAAAAATGTTCAATATGAATTGCCGTCTCTGAAATTAGGAAGAGAATTGTAGGATTTGAATTTTGCGAAGTCTTTATGGTAGAGAGATCTAACGGAACTTGGGTTTTCAAGATAAACGGGCCATTCTTAGTCTGTCACTGACTGTGTGCAAATCTCCAGCATCCATGTGTAGAATTACTGCACAATTATTGTTTAATGCAATATCTAACAACCAGACCTGTCTGTAGTGTATGTAGCCAGAACCCCGTATTACGAATTCCTGTATTATGCGTTATTTTGTTGTATGAAACTGAGAAGGCTGATTTGTGATCCAGCTATAATATGTGAGAAAATGACATCATTACACAGAATTTATTGCGGGAACCTCAACTTTACAGAAAGGCAGCTATTTTATTGTTTTATCATATCTTTATGAATGTATACTCTCATCTCTATAAAGGTGTATTGTAGTCTGTTTATTTGAATTAATACCAGCTGAACAAATAACTCGATTGTGACATGTATAGTACACTGTCAGGATACATTTGGGATATTGCGCTGTAAGTAACATACTATGTAGACTATGAGAGCTAATGTCAGGATGTATTTGAGATATTAAGATGTAAATAACAGGTCATCAATAGTTAACAAATTCAGCGAAATTTGTTCTTCTGAAATATGATCTTGATTTAAACATTGTTCTATTATAATGTACTATCTTAGGCACAGTGTACATCTCGCATAAAGTGGCTTATTCGTTTCAGCCATGAACATGAGAAATTGTGCAATGCAAGAGAACAGTACCGGTATCTCAATACTTGTCATTTCCCGAAAGCGGGGGATTGGAATTTGTAAACAAATTAAGTTGTGCTGTTGATTTTTTAAAAATTAGTTTGCACAGAAAGGTCTGTTGTACAGATTTTGAACTTGGTCAAGTATTATTTTGTGAATTGTACCACTAATGATATATGCTCGCTGTAAACTTTATAATTGTGTTCACGACTGTATTTTATGAGCATAAAAATTTAGCAAGTGTTCATTAAAATTACTAAGATGGGGAAATGCATTGTATTCCTATTTTAGAGTGAGTTTCTTGAACACGGACTCTCCATGTTAGTCCACTAAATACCGCCGTGAGTATTGGGCTTTCAAAATCATATCCTCTGCTTAAATGCAACTTCTCCATTCTGTAAAATTGTTGGGATTGGGCGAACAGTGCCATTAGATTAGTATAAAAGATGTCTGTTGAGAGACAAAGGCAGTATGAAAACTGTGTAGCCCTATTACACAATAAATTCTTAATTTTAAATGACTATTACCCTAGCTTGCCGATTTACTTAGAATGCTTTAATCGTTTGAAACGTTCATTGCTTGTTAATAATATAATTATAGTATATGCTTGGCTCCTTATGGAGATCCCGTGACATCAGATTTCACGCATTGTTTGTGACCAACTTGAATTTGAGACATTAATTGTTTAAAAATATAGGATCTGTCTGTTTTGATGAAGACAGTAGCATTGTATTTCATCATGTCTGTGACTTTCATGCAGTATATAATTAACACCAGACCCAAAGCCAAAAACGACAAACTGCGCTGCACTTGCGCGATGCAGGTATCTTCTTTATTCCATTGCTCAGTTACTGCTAGCGCTTCCTGTGTGGACGATTGGAGGAATAAAGAAGCAACCTTAACATCGTGCACCTGTAGGGTGGCATAGTCGCTTTTGGTCTGGACATAGCGTAACTTAAACTGTCGCATTATCTGAACACTTGATTCGCCCGTTCCTAATGCGATACAGGTGTAAGCAAATTTTGATGTAAACATAGTATAGTAATAGTTGGCTGTATCAGTATGCTACATCTGCTTAGCTAATGTTTAATACTTCTGGGCTGGTATAAAAAGGCCTAAGTTGCTGAGATTTCAATTCTTTAACCGCGTGCCATTGATGATATGCTCATCGTAAACTTTATAACTGCGTGTTCGTGATTGTATTTTATGGATAACAAATTGAGCAGGTGTTCATTAAAATCACTCAGCTGAGGAACAATGTTGCATTTCTATTTTAAGGAGTGGCTTTGTTGAACACACGCTTTATTTCAATCCATAAAATACCATCTTGAGCATCCAGCAAACCAGGCCAGGCAACATGCTCCAAAACTGGACTCCCCCGCTGCACGGTAGCACGATAGCTTGTATTCAGGACCATTGTTCATTTTTTAAAAATATCTGAACTTTCAAATATAAAACAATAAAAATACGACTTTACTCCTGGAAGAAGCATGATGATGTATTGTATTCCATGCACAATATTGTTATTGGTACGTTTTATTGTGATGCTTGAAAATTGTAAGTTGGGCCACCAAGAGGCATCAGTGTTACTTATGTAGGTCTAGTAATATATTATCACCTTAACCACCATGTAATTTACTTAATGTACGATTTCATCTGTGTCCTGTAGTGCACAAATTACTGTATATTATTACCTGTAATAAGGAAAAGGACACTGACTGCATCATTTGTACAGAAATGTCTGAGCTATTGAGAGCTTGCTAATAAACGATTAGATCTCTTACATCGTAAGAATTATATTAGTTCACGGGTACTGAATGACCCTGAAAAACGTTCAACACGCAAAGTTAATATATGATTTTTACAATGGTAAAAGATCCTATCGTTAAGGCGCAAGTTCTCAGTATCCTTTCATTAGGTCAGGGTCAGTGGAACCCAGCAGCCTGAGCACTCGGTTTTGAGAGTGGGGTTTGGGGTGGAGGAGGGAGGAGCAGGCATTTCGAACATTCAAAGTCTTGTCATGATATCTCCAACTGAAACTGAATACTGTTTGCTGGAAGAGATGCTGAAAATGGATTAACTTGATTCAAACTCGGCGTGCACTTACGACTGCATTTCATGGTAATGGATTTGTTTGGTATCCGTGAAAATGGTCAAATTACCTATGTAGAATAATGTGCAATAATTATATTTTTCTTTTCTACCTCTTCGAATTTGGCGGCTCTCAGCGCATACCAAAATCATTATCAGAATGTCATCGAAAGTGCACGCACTGACAATGGGACAGAAAGTGTGAGGAGTTTAGCTGGCTGTGTCATAACATTTGAAAACCTGCGCATTAACGATGGGATCTCCTACTGTCGTAAGAAGTACATTAACTCTGCATGTTAAACGCCACTTTTCCCTAATGATTCCGTAATAATGTCAGCATATTGTGTTAATAGTCTCACTGTTCAGTTTACGCATGATTCTATTCAGTGTGACCTTTATGGTATCGAACTGCGGGGCATTAGGCCATATTTTGAATATGGAAGAAAGGGAGGAGGGAATAATATCCATGTTGACGATTTGACAGTTACATTGGACTAGGAATTATAGCATTGGGTCATTTTTGAGATGATGAGGTCCTGCAATAAATGTGTGCTTTCTGTAATTGATTGGTTCTTTTGCACTTATCTTTACACAGCTGCGTGTATCAAATCTCTATTGATTAATTGGTATAAATACATATGTCCATAATTGGTATAAATACATGTATCTATAATTGGTATAAATACATGTATCCGTAGTACATCTTGTTTTGCAAGATTTAGTTTAACATGGTAACTTTTTTTTTTTTTTGGTGCATTGTTACATGTCGTTTTGCGCTTGCGTCCTTCGTCCTGACAATGGCAACATCTTTGGTGTTCATGAAAATTTCTCCAAATTCATGTCATCATTGGGTTGCTAGAATGTTGTTTTTTTTTCTCTCAACGAATTTGATTAATTTCCATGGACATTGAACATGTTTACATCATCAGACCGAGGTGAGAATGCGAAATGGTTTATATTTCTCTGGTTGTTAAATGAAGCTGATATTCTCTAATTTTTTACTCCTTAAGTGCCTTGGCATATAAGGAATGATTTTGGATCGTGAATGCTGCCACATTTTATCACTGAGCAATAAAATGCTTCAAAGTCATTGCATTTCTACACTATAGCAAAATAAGGGATAAAGTTGAAATGAACTTTGGAAAACGTTTTTCCCCGAGTAATAAGGTAATGGTACTTATTTTATAATTATTTCACTTCATAATCAATAAAACGAGTAGTTATACTTTATCTTATTTCTCCGATGAAGTTGAACATTGGAGACTTTAGGACACAAAATGATTACATTCTATGGGTTGGAGCGAAAACATACATTCTATGGGTTGGAGAGAGAACATATTTCGGAGTACAATCAGAAGCGAAAACTTTAGTTTTGCTCGAAACCATTTGAATTGAATCACTTTGTGGGTTAGATATTCCTTTTGCACTTCTCACTTTTTTCTATTTTTGTCAGAATGTGAACTCTGTCGTGCCATACTGCCCAAGAGCAGAAGAGTTCCTAAGTGTTCAGCAGTTAAGGTCTTATCTTGGAACAGGAAGTCCTGTGAGCATCTTAGTGTTTAAATTGCCCAAGTCCAGGATTGGAGAGGGCTCGAGTGTTCATCAGAACTTCCTATCCACGAGGAGGCACTTTATGGTTAATGCTCAAGGAGCTCCTTTCTTGCTAATTATCATTTAAGTATGGCTCTTTTAGTGTAATTTAGTGTTAAATTTAAGCTAACGTATGCATTAAAGTCTTTGAAATTTGTGTTCGTGCATGTTCTAATATAAAATTATATAAGAAATGTACAATAGGAATTTGTTTACGCCCCTTGTTAATTAATAATGTTGTGCATAATAAAATATTTAACAGGTATCTCTTTTTCGTGCTTCACATTGAGAATAATCGATTCTTCACATTCCTGCCATCAATGGCTTGCTTAGAATCTTGTGGTTTTCTACCTCACCGAACTTATGTAATTTCCATGAACATTTAAACATGTTTACACATCAGATCGAGGTGAAAATGTGAAATGGTTTATCATTGACCTCTTTGCTGTATTACGATGCTGGTGTCCATTATGCGCCTTTTCATATGCCATCACATAAGAGATTTGAGATTTTGCGCATTAACGAGCAGATCTCTTACCATCGTAAGAATTACATAAACTTTTGATAACTAACACTATAATGGTGCAGTCAGCACCAATGCACTATTGTAATTCTTACGATGGTAATGGATCCCATTATTAATGCGCAAACTGTTATTTTGAGCCTCGTTGAGCCTCGTATGCTCTTAGAACTTTATTTATTTTTTTCGAATTAAGCCACTGTATTCTAGCGTTCGCTTGTACTACACAGTAATAAAATAATAGATAAAATTGAAGTCTATTTTGAAAGACGTTGTCCAGATTAGTAAGGTAAAGATAATTACTCTACAATTATTTCATTTTATAATTAATAATTGTAATTACTTTTTACCTTACTTTTCCTTATGTCATCTTTCAAAACATACTTCAAGTCTTGAAAAAAAAATTCTGTAAATGTCATCCAATTATCGGTTGTTCAAGGCCACTCTTTAAGTTCTCTATTTAAAAAAATGTTTTTGTAGTGGTTTTCACAGATGTGGGGTAAACATGGGGAATTTTGTTATTTTTTAAAATTAATTTAGGCAGGTATTAGAACATTTTAAGTATTATGAGAAGTATAAGCAAGAGTCAAATAATAGAGTTATATATTTTGAAATGTTATATTCACGCATGCTCCAATATAGTTACGCAATGTGGAATTTAGTTTACGTTACTTATCTTAATTGTTAGGTTTTATTAGTTATTTCTCATTTAGTGTAAATGCCATTACGTTATGCTTTGTTTACCATGTTTTGTATATGCCATGCATTTTCATGTTTGATGGCCTATGCGTTACCATTCTGTTATGTATAATAAAGTCTGGAACTGGCCGGGCCCTTTGAGCCTGGTAAATCCCATGTTGGTGTTCATGGAAACGGTTCAAATTTCTTGCAGAAATCCATTTTTTCCATGTTTCGACCACAGTGAATTTGATCTTTTTTTCATGTATGCTATAATGTTGTATATACGAGCATGGTGAAAGGAGTTATGGGCCTATATTCACTCACAACCTTAAATAGCAGAGTTAGTGTTGAATTCATATGCACACTTCATACATATGTATGTCTAAACTATTGGCATTCAGTATATTCATACTGTATCTAGTACCGGGCTTGTATATGTTATTGCCTTATGTTAATTCTATAACTTGATCAAAATGGTTTTTTGTATCTTGCTTGATCAATAAACTTCTAACACTTATTGTAAATACTTGTTTCTGTGCTGGCTACCGTTTTTTAATGAGAAAGAGTGAGAAATAGAGGAGAGAGAGAGACAGATTTTGTTTTATTTTACAGTGAAGAGAGGGGGGGAGGGAGAGAGAGGGAAAGCGAAGGAGAGAGAGAGATAGGTGTTTTTTTTTCATAAGACTTTGCGTGCAGGAGATTGAGAAATACCCACAGATAAAAAAAATTGAAACATTTTTAACTGCATTAGACAGTGGATGCTTTGATATTCTCCAGTCTTTACATCAATCGTTAAAACTGCATGAATGCAGCAATAAACATACCCCAGTGTCTCTGCTTCCTGAAATTGCAAGCTTGAGGCCCAGGAACAAAACACGCATATTCCACTCTTCTGATGTAAATACTCGACCATAACGCACATTTCCTTAGTGGCTGTGTGCATTATCCTTACGTTAGTGAACGCACTGCGCTATCCACGGAACACCAGTAGTGTTCACTGCAGTTAAATGTTACATACTTCTGATAGGATTGAAATAGCATGTTGGACAGATTGTGGAGAATGGGGCCTAGATTTGTGAACCTACCTGCGAATTAGTTTGTATTCACTCCTGATTTTGTAAACTAATCCTGAAGATTAGGTCATTCACTTCGGTTTCGGTGTGGCATTCTGTGTGGAGCACCTGTCATTAAGGAAAATAGTTAGCTTGTTTACACCTTTCGATGTGTTGGTTCGTAGCTCGAAAACGAAATGAAAGACCTATATTTTAAACATCATTTTTAATAAGCTCATTTATGCTACTATTAAAGAAGACTTGGAGATTGTGGAATTTCTTGGAAGTGACAGTAGAGAAAACAATCTATTGGCTCAAAGAGGGAAGCTGGATTAGGCTTCTGTAACATTAACGCAGTACTTTAACAACGTATGTATTATGCATACGGACACAGATCATAAAAAAAACAAAAACAAAAACAAAAAACACGTGCAGTGGGTACTGACACTGACACTACAACCAGAACAACACTGCCTCTATGGCAATATCTACCAATCATTAAGGAGAGCTTACTATAACTTTGGCATCGCTACTATTTTACATTTTTGTTTGTTTTACTGCCTGATCCAGTCACCATTTAGATCCAGCTTTCACCATTCATCAACGCCTGCTGAGTTACTGCCGACAGGCATCATATCACGCTCATTCCATTTTTTGTGGTTTTGAGAAATTGAACGCTCTCAGCCTATTGCTCAAATACAAAACAATCAGAGAGATCTGGTCTGGCTTGTAAAATTGGGATATAACAAGTCAAAAGTCCACATTTTATTTCAATTAAAAAAAAGAGGATAATTGAAGATCACAGTAATATAAACAACTCACATCATAAAAAACAATATGACTTAGACAAATGTGGGATGAGCATAACGGCATTTGAATGCACTAAACACTGTAGTCATCAAGCAGAATGAGCTGAAAAAAACAACAAAACTCTTCCGCCATCTGTGAGGAAGCAACCCCCCCCCCCCCC
>JAWQUT010000081.1:1623573-1640222 GCA_033807755.1 Ellobium chinense | reverse complement strand
TTATTTTTGTTTAGTGCAGATCGGTTGATAAGTAATGTTGTTTCACGAGATCAAAGTGCGTTATGATGTCAATTTTGCTAAGACTCCAATGCGTCAAGTGTTACTTAGCTATAAGAATATGACAGAATTAATTGTATTTGCAACTACATTTGATTTAATCTCTTTAAAGTCTTCTGACGGGACTCTTATTAAACCTGTCTAAATTTACACATAAACAACCTGGTAAATATATTATTTCAATCCACCCTCTCCTCTCCACCTTCCCAAACCTCCCAATAATCGACTCTTTTGGGGGTGGATAATAATTGAGTGCACTTATCCTTCTTTCTTCTTTGTTGCAGGATTTCATGTATTATGAAACCCCAAAGGATGAGAAGTGACAGAAAATTTTCCCATCATTATAGGTAAGAATAACCTGTCTTGTTTAATTTACATTTTTTAACAATGTAGTGTTTTATTATGTTTTTTTTTTAAATATCGACTAATAATGAGTTCATGCTCATTCCACATTTGCCTATATCACTTTAGAGATTTTGAGAAATTTAGAGTTCTAAACTTGTTGCTCAAGGTAAAATAATGAGGCAGATAAAATCTAGCTTTAAAAATCGGGAATACAGTACCGAAACAAAAGTCTGTTGTTTTAACAATACAAAATTAAATGATGAATGGAAGATCACAATCTGGTGATATAAACAACATGAATTAACTAAAAAAGTGTTTATAAATATCAAAAGTATCTACATGTGTCGAAATGCCTCCCCATCTTGAGTCTCTAAAACCGATACTTTTGCTATTTTGAGCATCAAAGATGGATAATTATCGCAATACCTACAAATCCAGGCTTATGTCTATCACTAATCAGTCACTGCTATGTCTCTTTTTTTATTGCAGATCATTACATTCTTCCCAGATCACAGCGTTCTCTCCCATATCGTGTTGGAAGAAGAAGAATCATGATCTAGTTGTACATCGGATGAAATGAATTCACACTGAAATGAATTCTAAAATGAATATTGCCAAATATTAAAAGTGGAAAACTATTGTTTTATCTCTGCCTTCCTTCCATTGTTTTTTTTTTTTCGTTCAGGCCAACTACATCTGTGTTGATTATGGAAAAGTCCACCAGAAACCTTTGTGTAACGCTGAAAAGCTTTGACTTCATAACAAAAGCGTTCGGTTTATATCAATGCAACAAAATAACAAGCCAATGCCGCGAAGGAATCTCAGAGTGCAGTAAAAAATTCAGAAAAGTTATACCGTTGTTAGGAAGTTGTGCTTTTTGGGTATTTGGCGAGTGACTGAATCAGTGTTTAGAAGCAAATATTTAAAGAAAGCATCATCGATTTTTAATGATTTTTCCCATTTTGTGCCTTTTGCAAGCAATAGGTGCGTGATTCGATAGATAGCTTTCGCTAAGCGTCTTGTTTGCCGATTCAAATGACCACTTTTTCTCATTGGCTGATCAGGCAGTGTGTTTACCCTGTTGCGCCAAATGATAATGTTTATGGCGCGACGCCTACTAAATAAATACTACTATCATTTTTTTGGTTCGCCACCTATTGTTGCAACCCTCCCTGNGACTTACTCAGCTGACAAATTCTGTTAATATCTATTAACCCCATGTTAGAAGCAACCAAAACTAACTGCTGTAGAGTCAAAGCTTTCAGAAATTTGAGTAACTGATGTGACATTTCCATGGAAATGCCCTAAAAATGATATTTTAAACTAGACACATGCACCGGATGAAGTATGGACAGCGAAGTCACATAGAACAAGAAAACTAGTAATAAGAATAAGAACAAGTCAATGAATTCGCGTCTGAGCAGCAGTACACTTATTTAATGGTAGCAGTTACATATTGTTGACGACAATGACATGGAGGCCTATTCAAATCATAAAACGCTCTGAAGTACGTCAATGTGGAGTCTTCGAGAAGGTCTCGCATAGAACCTGATACCATACAGTGTGTTAGACCAGTGGTCCTTCTGAAGTCAAGAGCTAGTCTTGACGAGCTTTCAGGGTCAGCATTGTACAGTAAACAGCTTCATCTTTCTCCCTCTGTCTTTACTACTGTTGTTCCATCTGCACTCTTTCTCTCTTTAATGACATCTCGGCGTCAGTTTCTCTGCCATTCTTTCTTTCTTTCTTTCTTTCTTTCTTTCTTTCTTTCTTTCTTTCTTTCTTTCTTCTTTTTCTTCTTCTCCTCCTCCTCCTCCACACACACATACGCACGCACGCATGCACGCACGCACGCGCACACACACGCATTTCTCTTTATTTCTCAGACACAGAAATACACACCGTGCACCTATACACACAATGACATAATAATTATTATATTTGAGACAGACAGGTTCGACATTTGGATCACCGAATGTCTACATGGCAGAATCCAGGAGAGTCGCGTTGCACTTTCACCTAGTGTTGAGTGCATCAGAGTTTATTCCCTACCCCTTCCCCTTCTCCCTCTCCCCCTACCCCACACACACCTACACACCTCCAATTTATTCAGATTAATTCAATGTATTCAAATGTATTATGTGGAGCAGCGTGGCCTTATGGTTACGGCGTTGGACTCAAGATCTAAAGGTCGTGAGTTCGATTCCCGACCACGGTCATGTTGTAAGTGCCTTGGGAAAGCATTTCATTCCCATTTTCCTCATTCCACCCGTCTGTAAAATGGGTACCTGGCTTAGGCAGTGGAAGATATTGTCAGAATGCTAGTGATCAGCTCCTATAAATGGCAGCGGCACAGGATGCTCCCCTGGGAGTCGAGAAAGTCCTAGAGTGATCAGGCCTGCTGGGGTAATAATAGTGTGAAGTCGCGTGAGCGGGCATTAGCCTGGATACGAGACGTATAAACCGCATTATTAAACCGCATTATTAAAACAAACCCAGGTTACACAGTAGTACAGTATATAGGTTGTCAAACATTGACAAGACATGGCAGTACAGAGACAAACAATATAACCGCATAATATAATACTCATATAGAAAACAGCATCTATACTCATAGACAAAACAACAAAACAGCATACATTCTTATGGACAAAACAGCATATATGCATATGTATTAAATAAAGGAAATGAAAATGCATCCATTCGTCGGAAGCAAGAGAACCCAACTTCCGGTCTATTTATTATTTTCTACATATTAAGTTTACTTTAGATTCTCGAATACCTCATGATGTTGAATGTCAAGTTAGTTCCCTGGAATTTGGAATAGTGATCATAATTTAAAAAGATTTCTGTTCCCTGCACTGGACCAAACCAATTCATGAAAGCCCTAGGGAGATTGCCCTCTCTGCGCCTCCCTTTATCTTACGCCCATGATGACCACTTGGACTTACTAGGAGCTGTCAGTATTGAGAATATCGGTCAGATTGTGTAGGAGACTCGAAGCTGATCTTGAAACTTAACTATGGCCGGATTTGATATATGGCGTCTATAACTAAAGGATGATTCTGTTAATAAATCTAACACTTTTGATGAAAAAAACTGTTGATTGGATCTTCTTTATTTATCTGATCACCGACCATCGCCCGTCCCGAGTTTTTACGCATTGCCCACAATCGCAGCTCAGAACTGAGTTAAGTCTATTCTTTGAATCACCACAGGAGGTCCTTTCTAATATGCAAAACAGGCCTTAGTTGGTTCATAATATGCATGGCAGTAAGGAAGCATGTCCAGTGATATATGCCAGATTTATTATAATTTATTTTTACCGATTTCTCACAAGACAGTGATGTATTTTCTGACTGATCAAAATTCAGCTCGTCATATTGTGCCACTTCCAAACGATAAATCGGTTAATTCTATCAAAAACGTATTAGGGCCTCATGAAGCTGGGGTTACGCAGTGCCATAATATAAAAGTTTGTAATTAATTTAAAGAGCTGAGAGAGGAGGTAAAGGTATGGAGAAGGGAAGAATAAACAAAGCTTCCTTCGTAGAATATTAAGTAGCCTCTTGTGTGAAGTCAATGGCCGCTTTAGCGGCGGTAAAAATCGCCGTTTTTTCCTTTTTTGATGGAAAAAAAGCATGTATTCATCAAACTTGCTGTAAAACATCTGTGCATTTATATAACTGAAAAGTCAACCCCTCTTCTTTCTAAAAGCTTGGCATTGGCAATACAACTTCAATTCTGGCGAAGGTTTTTTTTTTTTTTAATGATGAAAAACTTTGTCAAGTATTGGTAAGCATTAACTTAAAAGATCACTTTCCACAGTTTTCACATAGTTGTTTATAATGTCATTCTGGGCTTACACTTGTATCCACACATTCTTATCTTTGTTTCTCTGTCATTCTTTTCTCTGTCTTTCATTACTTTCTTTGTCTGCCACACGAACTGTCCACATAGCTTTCATAATTGTCCACCAAAGCGCTCTGCGTTTTGAAGGTGTACATTTTAAGCGTTAAACATGGTAAATAGCTGAGCTCAACTCGTTGATATTTTCTTGCCTAAAAAGCAAAATTCCCCACTGCTAAAAGGGCAAAATTGAATTTTGTTTTTCCAGTGAAAAGGCCATAGTACAAAGGAAATGAAACCGTGATCCTTGGCTTGAACTTCCACTTCCACTGCGCATGACAGCTGTCTTGCCAAGATCTTGGACCATTTACTGCCCTTGTCCTGTGGTCAAGTGCGTCACCGGTACTCTCTACCTGACATCATAATTCATCATAGCTATGGCCACTAAGTGGACTGTCCACTCATGCAATACATCATAACTAACGAACAAGGTTTCACCCGCCACAGGGTGAGAACTGAACAGCATGAGAAAGGAAGGGATTGTATGACGGAAGGAAGTTTGTGTGCCTGCTTGAGCCATAACGTTATCTCGTTTGATCAGCCACACGAAAAAAACAAAAGGCGACAAAAGTTTGAAGACTAACATGTAATAAAAGGAAATTAAGAAAACCCCTGTAATATTGGGTTTGAAAAAGCGCGGTAATATCTTACAAATCTGAAGAAAACTCGAAATATTCAATTTGGGTCGTCAAAATCTCATGAAGATATATGGGACGTTTATGTGCTTGTTACTCATGAAATTTCGGCCCAACAGCTATATACCACAGCAGGAAAACTCTGTGATCCCCATCTCCAGCCCACTCCTTCCCCTCTCCAAAAAATGACCAAAAACCAGGACAAAAAGGATTTGGCCTGGGCTGCGTTTGTTTGGTCCATGCAGTTTGTAAAAATGGGAAGCCATACCTTTTCCTTGTATGCTGTGGGTAGTACCCTTTTGGTTGGTGCTTCCCAGTCACAGTAAAGAAGAGTAGAGTGCACACACTCTAGAGATTTATTAGGAATGTGTCGTCTTTTGTACAAAGCTGCAAGAAAAAGTTCGGCATCATAACGGCGACCATCTACTGTTTCAAATTTGTTAGAGGAACATCTTATCAACAGCCTCGTGTAGGAGAAGAATATATCAAAATTCAACGGTGATCTGTATGCTAATGAATGGGGCAAAGATATAAATACAGCAAACACCACAAGTAGCTTAGTGCATTGTTTCATGTCTATTCCGCATTAGTCGCAACCATCTTGGCTTGTCTAGATACTCATATTTCCTTTGCTAGGGGAGGGGTGTGGCTTCTCTTTTTGTGAAATTGCAGGAACCAAACAGACATGACCCTTGTCATAATATTATCTTAAGCCTA
Source organism: Ellobium chinense (assembly GCA_033807755.1). Classification (NCBI taxonomy): domain Eukaryota; kingdom Metazoa; phylum Mollusca; class Gastropoda; order Ellobiida; family Ellobiidae; genus Ellobium; species Ellobium chinense. Next base: position 1,634,562 of record JAWQUT010000081.1, on the reverse strand, counting down.
ATGCAGGATCTTTAATATGCTATGTGCAAGACAAGTTTCTGTGTACTTAACTGAATATGTTTTCATAATGATGCTGTCTATGCTCTGAGGAGACGAAACAAACCTGAAGTTAATTTTCCGCGGAAGAAAACGCAAGGGTGTCAAAACTAATGTAAGAGCTGCTAATTTTGGACGGCAAACAAAAATACTACAGTATCCACTCTACAAAGGTTAATTATTTGCCGAGAGAAACAGTTAACGTCCCTTTTTCAGAATTCGCTCATTAGCAAATATAAATTCTAAAAAAATGCCCTTATTATCAGGACTTCTTGTCTGCACTGCCGACGTGTCTATGACTGTGTTATCCTTTATTTTAGAAGAGAGGGTCTTTCTCAAGCAAAGCTAAATGATTGTTAGCCATCAACTCTGTGACAGGTAGCGGCGTGCCACGTTGCCCTCAGTCGGAATGTGTCATAAGAATACAGTCGACTCCGCTTAATCGCAACGCCACTAGAGAATGGAAAAAAAAATGCCATTAAAACGAGTCGCAGTTTATTTGTACCTAAATATGGCATTTCGCCACGCTCATTCCTCAGTCGCCTAAGTCTTGAGAAATTTAGCGCTCCCAACATGTTCCTCATAGCAAAACTATGAGGCAGATGTCGTAAAATTTGGTTGTAAAATTTGGATATACTAACGAGTCAAAGCTCCACATTTGGGTTAATAGGAAAAAAAGAAATAATTAGAAGATCATAGTAATATAAACATCTCAAACCAGCAAATGTTGCTTTTGGCTTATGCAAATGTGACATGAGCATGACGATTTTGTTATCTGGAAAGTTTTGCGATTAGGCAGATGTTGCGATTAACAAGATTGTAATTACGTGGCGTCAGCTGCACAATCCACCGTAACCTTCATAATGAGTAAAAGCAGTTCTCTGAGAATTATGTAGGACAGGAAAAAATACATAATTAGAACTTGTCAAGGTGGGTCAATGCCGTCAAACGATACGGCATGAAAGCTTGTCAGCCAGTATTTCTTTACGCAGAAAAATTTGTAATGTACATTTCGTGTATATTATTATACACAAAGAGTACAGTCTAAGATCCCTCTGCACCAGCAAGATTCTCTTTCTGGATAAGCAAGATAATAGCTGTGGTTTGTTCTGTATCTGTAAGTATTGGTTTGGGTAAAATCCTCAAGTGTGAAATAATAGTTAAAAATTTGAAATAATAGTTTAAACATCTGATGACTCGATTCCGTTTATCATAATAACGGCTAAACAACAGTAAAAACTTTGTGTTCATTGAAAGCTTGCGCACCAAAGATGGAATTTTGCACCGTCGTAGGAGTTACATTAACCCTGCATGCTGAACGCTTCTAAGGTTGCAATTAGCACCGATGCACCATTCATGGCAATGTAATTCTTACGATGATAAGAGATCCCATCATTATTGTGCTGGCTCTTAGTTCTCTAAGATGTGGCATGTGTTGACTGTTTATCATTTTAAACCGGTTAGAAATGAAAAAGTGATTCAACCGTCAAGGTAGAACAAAGAAAATCATCAGCTATTTCACTTTGTGAAACACTGATATGCGGGATTCTCGAATGATAAACTTGCCAGAAATCATGTTATAGGATTGCACTGTAGGATGAGAAGATGAGAACTGAATATGCGCTGTATGTAGTGTCTCATGTTGATTTATAGTTAGTGCTGTTGTTAGTGCCAATCTGTCGCTTCAGTCATGTCGCATCTCAAGCTTGGGCACTTTACTCATTCCTGCAGGAAGTGGTTATATCTTGCAGCCGATCAAAATGTGGCTTAAGTTATATTTTGATCGCATCAAAGTATTGGTACAATGTGGAAACTTAATGTATGTTCTGTCATAAGGTGTAATGAAATTTGGAGCCGCGTTATTCTGGCCTGAGATGCAAACGTTTTAAGTGGCAGGGGACCACCTCACTGTATGGGCAAAATATAAGAAAGTCGTTTTTGAAGAACACGTTTTGACTCACAGAGTCTTTCAATCTACTTGACAAAACGTAAATATATCTACAATAATTTACCGTTTTTTCTCATAAAAACCAATAGTTTTGTGCACAGAAAAGATTTTATTCTCGATTTCTGTTACAATCAAAACTTCGATATCAGCTGACCCCAATAATCTTCAGGGCCGCCTGCGATCTCATTTCGTAGTCTAGCGACATAAGCTTCATTTTGACTGGCTGTAACACAATCACATAATTATCTCCCCTGTCAGAGCACATAAGATTCGTTATGCCACTAAAGGATCGAAAACGCTCTCAAGCAAGAGGTTTGCTCAGGTGACCCAAAAAACTAACAGCAGTGACATAACTACTTGAGGAATTTTAATGCAAGTGAAAGAAAACTCCTTAAAAAGTCGTAAATTGGGTCAGTTTTCATAAAATATTTGAGTAATTTTCAAGGAATTCAGTGAAATATTCCCATCGCGCCGTCACCAGCAGAAATCAAAGAAGTAAATTTTCTAACAACAAGTCATGTTTAAGCTCAAGTGGATCAAGTTCAGACGTTAGCTGGCCTTACTGACATTCTGACCTAGAGAAAAAAAAAAGGCATTTTGTAGGCCTAGGGAAAGATAATTGGCCAGGATGTAGAAAAAGTGGCGGCCATACAATGGATGACATTTGTGGCAGTAATGATGTTTTGACGGGGGACGTAGGACTAGGAGTAAAATGGAAATTAGAATAGGGGGATATGGAGTCTACACTGAAATAGTAATTGGGATGGGGATGAAGGGGAGGGTAGAGAAAACTTTATTATTCTCAGATCGAATTTGTTCGCTGTTCTTACCTTTACTGAATTATCTGTGACTTGGAGTTACGAACGGAAGACGGGAGCATGACTTCTCCGCTCTCCATCATTCAACTCTTTTCAAGATTCGCCTCTGAATTTTGCTTTGATGAAATGCTTGAAAATTTGAAGCCTCTCTTTTCCTTTTAAATATTTGAAATGCCAAATATATTACTAGTTTTCTCTGCATACATAAAGAGTTTAGGAATTCCCAGTCAGAAACTTTTTACTAAATGTTATATTTATGTCAAACGCTGAGACTCGCATACCGCTAGGTATATCTTGCGGCAATCGTCCAGCTTGAGATATTCTCCACCACACAGTTCAATAGGGCATGCATCACAAATTCAAATCACAGAGGACTATTGCATAGAATCGAGTGTTTGAAGCCGTGAGTAAAATTGGGCGTATCGCCACGCTCATTCAACAGTCGCCAATCTTATTAAAAAAAAATAGTTTAAGTTGTTTACAACATATTACTATGGTCTTCCATTTATCTTCTTTTTCTTATTAAAACAAATTGTAGAGTTTTGACTTGCTATAATATCCCGAGTTTACCATCTAAATCACATCTGCCTCATTGTTTGCTTTGAACAACAGGTTAAAAGCGCTTATTTTCTCAAAACCTCAAAAAAAATGACTCAAGCGAAATGTGGAATGAGAGTGACGGTATCATACACCATAAGATTTGGGACGACATCTGTAAATGAATTTATCATGTAAACAGGGCCTTTTTCCGGCGACATAAAAGTGTGTAATAATTTTTTGGTATGTCACACTTTACATAAATTTGACCTTTGACCTGCTTACGAATACTTTGATTGGAAGCCTTGGAAACCCCTAGGCGTATAAATATTTGACGTCATTTTTTTTGTGGCGTCATGAATATGTGATGTAATTTCTTTTATAACTATTTTCACTGCCGTGGGGTTTCCCTCTGTCTAGATTGAACAAAAAATGATTTCAGTCTGTCTTTCTTATCGCTTGTCATCGTTATCTTCACTTTTCAGTTTCAGTTCAGTTAAAAATTTGAATTAAAGTACAGTACTTGAAATGTCACAGTGTCTCTGTGTTCTAAAGTTTCATTGATGATTGTCAGCTGTTTGGATCTACTTTGTGTCGCATAACTGTGTGGTTCATTCAGTTCGATTGTAATTGATGTGTCTCAAGCAGGGTGAGGTCCACTTCAGAGTCCTTTTCACAATTAAAAGTTCATTTTTTTATTAATTAGAGTTTATATAATAAAAAGGATCTGAAATTGGTGATTCTTTGATATCAGATTCATGAAATTCGTTATATATTTATCGTATTCGCTCGCCAAAAATCCATTTCATAAATCTGATATCAAACAAACACTCATAATAGTACAGATCCTCTATGCCTGTACTCAGTTTCCTTTACGAAACTTTAAAAGCAAACTTGGTGTAAAGATTAAACAATTGTTTAATATCACGTTATCAAATCTAGTGGCCTGGAGTGGCGTAGATTTTTCTTTATAATAGTGTGAGGTCGAGTGAGCGGGGATTAGCCCGGATACGAGGTTTATAAGCTGCGCTATTATTATGAATATGATAATGATGTTTATTATATTTGTTATTATTATTACTAGTTATGAAGGAGGGAACTTACTTATTATGAGTCTTACCTCGTACAACGATATTGCTTGTGTTTCAAGCACATAACTTTCGAGGTCGTGAGTCGTGAGTCGTGAGTACAAGTGTAGCTTTTCTATTTTTTTTTTTAACTCATCTCCACAATAAGATTTTATCGGATAGTTTATAATATGTAGTTGGGCTTATTGAGATACGATCTTTTTGTTCCGGGCAGAAAAACAAGAGGACTTCGTTCATTGGTCATTCCCAGTCATTATACATGCACGATTATCCGCCAATAGGTACTTTTGTTTCTCACTTTTCCATTGTTAGAAGAACATCATTGGCGGAAAGTCTGTTACACTGGCTTGCACTGATTGACGCATCTTTACTTCCGGAAACGAGGTTTGATGACGCAATTACACTGTTATTTTGGTTAATTCAGAAGTGAGATTCGCTGGAGTTGACTACTTAAGAACAGTCTATTTATCGGGTTGCTTATAGTTAAGTTTACTGTTACGGTGTGTCCCAAGTAGACAAATAAAGGACATGACCTATTTTTAACTCGAAGCAGGACTAACGCTGTGGTTAATCCAGGCTGCAGTTTTGCTGTCGTTTACGCAATGCACTAATGAGAGTATAAAAAATGGCCAGGGTTTATCGTAAGTGGGAGTAAGTGTAATTGAGAGAGTAAGGCTTGTTTGCACTTAACAGGCTGTGTCAGTGACCTTTTGTGTGGCGCATGTACATGCAGGTAAGAAACTCATCTTTAACCAAGATTTAATTGCCCCCTTTATTATTATTATTATTATTTTGTAAGTTGAATTATATGAGCTGTTTTTTTATCCCTTCACATTCTTTAGCCTTGCTTCAGTTCATTTTCTTTTGAAGAGAGAAAGAAATACTTATGTATTGATTGCATTGTAATAAACATGCCCGTTTACAATCATTGTCATTAGTTGGAGAAATAATAATAATATGAAAGCCAGTTTCGAAAACATTTACTGTCGAAACAATGCAATATTCCCGTGCAGATAGCTTTAAGTTCATAAAGAGATTCAAGTACGATGTGGCTTCGTGTTATGAATATAGTCTACTGCAAAAGAAAATTGTGGCTGATAGGTTTCGATGCATTTAAACATTGCGCTGTTTTGGCAAACACTTTTGTTTAGTGCTGTTGTTTTGCGAGATGTTTTTTTTTACTGCTTTAGTATAGCTTTGCCCTGTTTCGGTTTAGTTTTGCGCTGTTTTAGGTTAGTTTTGAGCTGTTTCGGTATGACTTAGCGCTGTTTCGGTTTAGTTTTGCGCCGTTTCGGTATAGCTGTGCGCTGTTTCAGTATAGCTTTGCGCAGTTTAGGTATCAAGCCTTTCTCTGAATCCACTCAGTCATAGGAACATCAAGTAATCAACAAGTTTAAGTTTATTAAACAGCTTATGGTACCTTTACAGTACAAAAAAGCATCAGTGCCATGTTAGTTAACGCACTGCGGTACCCACGGGAAACGCCTCCCAAAATAGTGTTCCCTGTAGTTAACGCAATACGTTAATTAACGCATGGATTATGCAAACGGCCACAGGCGTCTGTAAACCCCGGGCGTTCTAACCTCTAGTGCTTGTCTGGCCTTCGTTGAGCACTGTGTGCGGGTGTATATCGATGTTTTGTGACAAACAGCGCTAAAGTTCAAATTCAGGAGAAGAGACTGACACAGATGATGGTCAAAACTGACCCCTTGACATTAAAACAAGTCGTGCTTACGCATACAACAAAAACAGTTCACTTCATGTAGTTAAGTTTTTGTTCCAAGGCGGAAAATAAGTTAAGAGTGGAATAGGGAAAGGGAATTGGAGGGGGGAAAGGAAAGAGGATAGCGGGCTCTTTAACCCAAGGGCTAGGATCGTATGTACTATGTATGTAAAGATACTGTCTTACTGATGAAACTAGCAAAGTTTTAGTGCTTGAGGTTGGGAGATTGGTGTGTGTGTATGTATGTGTGTGTGTGTGTGTGTGTGTGAGTATGGGTGGGTGTGCATCTGTGTGTATATACATGTGTGCTTGTGTGTGTGTTTGTGTGTGTTTGTGTGTGTGTGTGTGTGTGTGTGTGTGTGTGTGTGTGTGTGTGTGTGTGTGTGTGTGTGTAGGGGGTAGGAGAAGTTATAGCGAGGACAAGAGGTTGGGGTGGTAGGAGGAGGAGGTAAACGAATTGATCACGGTCCTGCATTGCAGGAATATTCATTAAGGTCAGATATTTTTATGATTGTGGTACACACAGAGATATCCCAGCAAGAGTGCACCCATTGTTTAGATGATGACCTCAATGAATAATAACTTTTAGGCAAAGGCGCACACAGAGCTACCTGTTATATTAAATAACAGTCTACTTTGCTTAATTGCATGTTCTGCTTATACGCAATAATCTTCCAGCAAACAAATGCAAAAGCTTAGAACAAACTTTTAAATTAAGGGGAGTCGACCATACAAGTTTAATGATAATAGGGAAAATATGGACTTTTTTCCTGTTAAACGACAAATTTTTTATTCTTTCGAGTAGTGTCCTCCATTCAAATTCACTCCCATATTGTGGTGGGCCGCTATTTCAGGTATGAAGACGCGGTGTTTTTGTTACCGCTGGCCATGTACTCTTTCACACCCCTCACCGACTTATCAAGGGGTCCCAAGTCATAACAAAAAGGTTAACAAGTTTACAAGGAATAAGCCCAAATCACGAATGTGGTACATGGGCAAAATACAATATGCAGCGGGACAGCACATGGACATTTACAGCACAACAGCTACTAACTTCACACATGTTCACAATGTACTTGTACATTCACGTGCATTCACAACGTTCTCGTACATTTTACATGTAACAATAATATGTACCATTCATTTTCACTAGTAGTCATTCAGTCCTTACACTTATCATACATAATAAGAAACTCTTCCCCCAAACATAGAAATTTGGCTCCAAAGTAAATTCGATTTTGAGAAATTTGCCAGCATATAGGGTCACATAAGCTTTTTTTCTTTGTCTTTTACATAGGATAACCATGTGTACCTAGCAACAATCGCACTTGCATTTTACACTTGCATGATAAAAGGCCCTCTGTTCAGAATACACGAAAGTACTCGTACATCTATGTAAGCCTTTAAATTTAAAATCCAACTCCTTTGCCACCCTCCTCAACGCCAGTGTTCTGATTTTATAGGGATCATTAAACTTAAAATTGCATACTCTTATGCCAGGTTCAATTGACATTCTCATACCCAAAACGCTGCCCCCTTTGAACCGACAGTGATGTATAAACCTCATTCTTCACATCCAATTTACGATGTCAGAAACATCTGCAGAGGTGCCTACAGATGTACACCACAAACGAACCAACGATAGATTTTGTACCACAGCATAAACTGTTGCAGGAACCAAATTGAAAAAGCTCTTTGAACCATTTAGGGAAATTATTCACCCTTTCACCAAACCACGAGAATGTTCCGAATTCTGAGATGGCCAAGACTAGTCCAAAGGTCTGGAGCCACCACTGCGCTAATGTTTCACAGTTTTAAGTTAGATGAAAAGAAACATAAAAAGTTGGCCTTTTGCACACCACAGATGAAATCTGCTGAGGCCATTGGAAAATACTATCTGCAGCATTTTTTTTTTAAAAACAAATTCAGGACTGGATTTTACCACCTTTGTGATGTGGTTTTAGATTTTATAGCCTACTACTACGGACTCTTAGATGTTGCAATCTAATGAGTGGGATAACGCCCTTTTGTCATCTCTTAGATGTTGGATCAATTAGACCCCTGCAATCTAATGAGTTGGATAACGCCCTTTTGTCATCCTGCCAGGAGCATGGAGATCAAATGCGCTAAGTGTTCATGGCTATCATATCTGGAATAGCTGTGACTAAAATGATAACTGTGTGAAACAACATGGAAATGACCCAGATGCGGAGACCATTTACTGTTGTCGCTATCTAGGAAAAAAAATGCCATTAACCAAACTACAGGCACGGAGACACGGTATCCACTGAACATCTTGACAAGAACATTGTTCTGAATGTTGCTTTCTTTTCTAACAGGGGATCGAAACGCCTGGTATCGCCCACTTTACATGACACATTTTCAAAAATTATGAATGTAATTGTTCGTCTAAACGGCACGTAGTACTGGCTTCTATCCCACTGTAGAATACATTTTGTGTTCAGCCCCCTATCCTTGTAGGTGGACATTCTGTATTTCATACTGCATCATATCATATGGTTTAATAAATTCTTTATGTTGCAGAATGGCAAAATGTGGTTTCAATAAATTCTTAAATTAACAACCCAGATTTGTATCTTTAAATGGCAATGAAAAGAAAACGTAATTGATTTCAGCTTGACACCCTGCCGTTTTTGAAGCGTTTTTGGTGTGAAATCATAAACTGTCGGGTGTCTTTTTTTAACCTCAGATGGACACGGGAACCCCGCCAGCACCAGGACAAAATGTCGACAAAAGCACATGTCAGAAATTGCCGTTGAGTTTTCTGTAAAAGTTCAGCACCTAGGTCCACAGTATCAGATCTAACAGAACAATTCGTAACAAAGGGCACATTTATATTTGACAGAAAGTCTCAGATGGAGTCCAGGATCACAGAGTTCCCAGCATCTCAGAATGCATGACACTTACTCATTTAACATAGCCAATGTTTTCTCTAATATAGTTGTTTAGGGAACTTGCGCAATGAGACAGCGTTTACTCGTATCTTGAAGAGAATGGCACTTGTCGCGGTCTTACATCCAGGTAGCAGAGAATATCTCTACAAATTTTTTTAAGTAACAAAGTCTTTCTTTGTAATGTAAACCTCTAAGAATTTCTTGTTTTCATCTCAGTTTGGGATGAAGACAAACTGAATATGATGAGAAATGACAAAATGTAAACATCAGCTTGAGTTTGACCAGAAGTGCAGACTAAGAAACATAAGAGGTACAATAATCTGCACTTTGCTAAAAGGTGTTTCATAAATCGAATTAATGGACATTCATACTCTTTCTCTCTCATTTTTTATTTTCTTGATAATATTTCCTTAGAATACTAGGATTTTTGGGGTACTGGAGGTTGAATTCTCTAAGCTTTCTTCATTTCCATCACCCTCTTCCCAATGCCCAAATCCAGGCCCAAGGACTCACATATTATTATCACCGTCCTGCCTAGAATGACTGAATTTACTAGAGGTATAAGGATGCCAATGCTTTTTTCACTGTTGGCTATTAGGTTTTACATCTCTCATTAACTTATCCAGGGGTCCCAGGCCAAAATACTTTCCAAAAATGGTGTTTAGCTCTTTCTCCAAATTTTGCGCAAAGAAAAATGCTCCTCAACCAGTTTGCTTTTGAGAACATAAGCAGTGAAGCAGACTACCTACTATTTTAGGCCTTTTCACTCAGTAAACAGAGTATCCTTACCCACCTAGCAACAACAACCACAAATTTTATACTTGAGTGGTTAAACCTCACCTATTCTGAGTCTACATATGTATTTGCACCTAAATACAACCCCTTTTCCCCTACCCATGGCCAGTTTTCTGATTTTATAGGGACTATTTAAGATTGCATATTTTTATGGCAGGTGCTATTGGCATCTTCATACCTAGAGGTATGAAGATGCCAATGTATTTTTCAATGTTGGCTATATTAGGTTTTACACCTCTCATTAACTTATCCTGGGGTGCCGTTTCAAAATACTTTCCAAATAATAATGTTGTTTAGCTCTTTCTCCAAATTTTGACACAAAGAAAGATGCACCTGAACCAGTTAGATTTTGAGAACTTAGGCAGTGAAGCAGACAACCTAATATTTTAGGCCTTTTCACTCAGTAAACAGGGTAACCTTACTTACCTAGCAACAACCACAAACTTTATACCTAAGTGACTAAACCTCACCTATTCTGAGTCTACACATATATTTGCACCTATCTAAGCCTTTGAAATTAAAATCCAACCCCTTCCCCCCTCCCCATGGCCAATTTTCTGATTTTATAGGGACTATTTAAAATTGCATATTTTTATGCCAGGTGCTATTGGCATCTTCATGCCTAGACCCATGGTTCTCCCGTGGATACACATACAACTTTCCTCCATCCTGTCTTGACGCCGGAAAAGCCACTGCAATAGACCACTCGACAGGGTATTCGATATTAGCTATAACTCTTCAGAAGGGCGACAGGGTCTTTTACAATATATTATACAATGACCTTCAGTCACCGCTGCTGTTGGAAGTTAGGTTACACAAGTCGTCCAGCTTGATAAAGTGTTCTATCCTGTGGTAGCTTGCTGCGACAATTCAAGGCATTTTGCACACCTTCGCTAGCTGCAGTGCGGTACATTAAATTAAGATTTCAAGGTCACAGATCTTGACAGGAAAGGAGGTTCAACCCAAATAAAAACAATACAAAGAGCCAGGGCGGATTTACATTTGAGGCTCCATGTAGGGGGTCCCGCCCTAGAGCACGAGAAACATTTTCATGGAGTGAAAAGGGGGAAAGAGAGTGTAAGAGAGAGAGAGAGAGAGAGAGAGAGAGAGAGAGAGAGAGAGAGAGAGA
>JAWQUT010000081.1:1614916-1616710 GCA_033807755.1 Ellobium chinense | reverse complement strand
TCTCTCTCTATCTTACTTACTTCCCCTCTTCCACTCTTCACAAAATGTTCTTCGACGTGGGACCATTACAAGCCTAGGCCGCTGGAGTTGGAACAACTGGAGTAGAGGACTGGGGAACATAGGGTTTTGGGAAGACGTATTCATAATGTCCATGCCTAAATCCACCTGCAAGGCGCCACAATAATGAATTTCGTGAGCCTCAGGACATTTTTGCTTAACTTTTGTTTTTGTGATTACGAGAAAATGTAAACAAGCAAGAGTAAATATTATAGAAATCGTTTTAGTTTGATACTTTGTTGTAACGAGGCTTGCATCTGCAATGGATCTCTGTTCCTTGAAGCCAGTTTATTTCATATAGATATGAAACGCGCACGGCGATAAACAAGATGGGATGGACAAGAAATCAAATAACGAGTTAGGCAAAAAACGATCTGACCTAATTCTGGCGTATACGGTCATTTTCCGTTAAAACGGCCGAGCGTTAATTTTGACGTTACACAGTCCAGGTGTGAACAGGCTCAGTCATTTAGACAACTTACTAATTCCAACATCTGTCAAGATTAAAACCTTCCCCGACAGAGACATTTGTCCTGGGTCATGACCGCAATTAACGGTAACAGCTGACCAGGTCTAATGTCTCAACTGGACACCATAAATTAAGATATCGTTATGTAGGTAAATCCATTACTGTTTAGTGTCCTGTTTGAGGCGGGAGGTGGGGGTGNGGGTGGGGTGGGGCGAAGGGTTGGGATTTAAGGAATAGGGGAGAGCAGTCATGAGAAAATGGATGGTTTAAGTTGGGAGCATGCCTATGTTCTCAAAACCTTTTATTCTCAGGCTTAATTTTTTTTTTCTCAGAAATAACTAAACAACCTGTTATAAGATAGCCTATCAAGTTAGCAACACCTACTGATTAGTCTAATACTAAATTACACTGAATAAGGCGAATGTATGACCTGGAATAGAATATATAGTATGATTTATGAGTAGATCAAGGATGCCTAGTTGATGACATATGGACCAAAACATGGCTGGTTAAAGGTGTAAAACAGAATCCATGAAGTCTAGAACAGAATGTGTCTAAGCTTGTTCAACGCCAATGTATTACGATGAAACATGCACTCGTGTAACAATATCCAGAAACATAAGTGCCATGGGAACAAAGAGTCGAGGAAACGAAGGGCTGTAGGAACATATGGCTGTGGGAACATAATGGCTGTGGGAACATTGGGCTGTGAAATCATAGGGCTATGAGAACTTAGAGCTTCGGTAACACAGGACAGTAGGAACATAGGACCGTGGTAATGAAAGGCTTTGGGAACATGGTGCTTTAATAAAAAAGGATTGTTGGAACATAAGTCTGTTGGACCATAAGTCTATGGAAACACAGGGCTGTGGAAACACAAGACTGTGGGAACATAAGACTGTCGAAACATAAGGCTGTGGGAACATAGGGCTGAGAGATCATGAGGCTGTGGGAACACAGGGCTGTGGGAACACAAGACTGGGAATATAGGGCTGTGGGAACATAGGGCTGTGGGAACAAAGGGCTGTGAGATCATGAGGCTGTGGGAACATATGGCTGACCCCGTTAAAGACAGAGTGAACGAGGAAGCAGGAAGAACATTGTCGTTGAGGTCTCTGGAAGAGTACAGTCCNACCTACTGATTAGTCTAATACTAAATTACACTGGATAAGGCGAATGTATGACCTGGAATAGAATATATAGTATGATTTATGAGTAGATCAAGGATGCCTAGTTGATGACATATGGACCAAAACATGGCTGGTTAA
>JAWQUT010000081.1:1607416-1609916 GCA_033807755.1 Ellobium chinense | reverse complement strand
AGAATAAGAAGAAGAAGAAGAAGAAGAAGAAGAAACCCAGGACTAAGAAAATGAAGGAGGAGGAGGAGAGGGAGGAGGTGGCGGCGGAGAACAAGAAGAAGAAAAGGAAAAGGAAGAAGAAGAGGAAATAGAAGGGGAGCGAGAGAGAGAGAGGGAGAGAGAGAGAGAGAGAGAGAGAGAAAGGCCTGGGATGATGGAGCAGAAAGAAATAAAAAAAATAAAACTAGATAACGTGTATGAGAAAGGGAACTGAAATTAATGAGACGATTTTTTTTTTCAGTGGGAAAAATTCCAAAGTGTTTCACTGCGATAGACCAAAAGTGGCATTTTAAAAGAAAATCGTTTTACTAATTAAGTTTAGATTTAAGTTTAAGGTTGATGCCCACACTATCATATAATTCCTATTTGGCTGAAACGAACATCCTTATGACATATATGTGGGAAACGCCTTGTAAGCGATTAAAGACTATGACAGCTATAATGTCTAGACTTTACAAGGAGCATGCAGACTCACATACTACCACAGGGGTCAAGAATTTCGTAACACGATATATGAGAAGATATTTCTCTTTTGTCTGTATGGAAATTAGAAATTATGATACTAATTTACTAAAATTTGTCTGGCTCCACAACTGTTGGAGATTTACATTGCCATCATATTGTGATGTTGAATTTGCATATCCCGAACGTCAAGGTGAGTGGCCGTTCTAAAAATGTGACAAGAACGATAAAATTCAAATTACTCTCTCTCACTCTGATACTGTTATGGTCCAGTGACAATAAGTCTGACGAGCCAAAGGCAACTGTTCGAAGATGCACATTTCCCAACACTTTCTTTGATTTCTCGAGTTCTGATCTCATGTTGGATTATATGCTTGTTTCATTCATCCATTACTAATTTGAGCAGCGTGGCAGAAAGGCTACGGCTTCGGACTTACGACCTGGTCTATACATTATGTGTATTATGTTACAAACGCTCTTAGATACTGTGGCATGTCCCGACTGTGGCATTCTTATGTTCCATCCGACGTACCCGTTCGTCAGATTCCCTATTATAATTTACTGTTTCTACGCAATGCGTATTGTCTAATAAGCACTCGATAAGTTGTTGCCTTGAGCACTTCAAAAACATGACATAGAGCAGTTACTCTAAGTTTTGGACTGCAGTTGGTGCTGTGAGGCATCTGACCACCCAGCTCGTGTGTGTTTAAACTTTGCTCACATGAACTCCAACATTAAAAGAGCTGAATGTGTACCGCTTGTGATTACTAATTAATATGGAAAATCGCTTCACAATACCGTTTTTGACCATGCAGCTTTAAACCTACAAAGTTTTTACCCAGAGTAACATAGTGGTGGTTGTTACCTTTCTCCTATAAGTTAAACGTCTGAAATAGATAATAATTTTAATCGCTTTTTGAATGTCATGAGCTAGCAAACCTCAGAAAAGAACCTTGTTGCCATTAGACAGTGTCAAACTTCAAACTAAAATCTGATGTGACATCTGCAATATTATTATATTTAAAAATGGAATCTTTCTCATTGCATACAGTTATTCCTATTTTTGCTTCAACTTCAAAATAAAAGAAATCGGGTATGAAAGTAACCTAATAACGTAATATGCATTTCACCTTATTTAAATCCATGCACAAGTCAGCAGGGAGTTTCAATGTCCCAAGAATTTCAATTATTTTTTCGCAATTTTGTGCCTTAGAACTAATATTTTAACACTGAACACGGAACCTTAACTTTGTATTGAGGGAAATTCCGACAGGATCATGCCAAACATTCATGCTTCACTGTGGATTCAGTGAACAGGAACAAAAACTTGTCGCTTTCAAGAAAATTAACACACTGTTGTGTTTGCGCCGACCTTTCTGTGATTTATGTAAACTTCAAACATTGTCAGTACTGCAGATACCACCGAAAAGACCCAGCAATGAGAGAAACGAGAAAAGCGGAAAGTAAGGGAAGATGTGGAGACTTTTATATTTGGANGGGGGGGGGGGAGATAAGGAGATGGAGGAGGAGGAGATTGGGGAGGAGGAGATGGGGGAGGGGTTCAGAGATAACATACTGTGAGCGCCAACGTGTGTCGTTACTTTACCATCAAATAAAACATTGGTGACAGCGAAAATGTCTCACCTAGTCTTCGCCAGTGGGGGGATCCGTCACCAAGATGGATGAAGGACGGACATGTATACTATCTGCGAAATTTTCACCATTTTCTGTCTCCTTCTTTAGTTCTACAAAGCATTTTTCTTATTCTTACAGGCTTATTAATATTCAGAGATTATATAGAAAATGAAGCTGGAAGCGCCGTGCTCTCTGTATGATAGTACTCGCATGCTGTGTGATTTGTTTATACAACTCTCAACGTCAAGTTTTGTGTTCGTAACCGCTTCTAAGACACTTCTATTGCAATTCTTCTTAGACAGGCTGTACTTTTCAAACACGCCACGAAGCTTCGTTGGTAATAATGGATCTCGAAAGGAACCTT
>JAWQUT010000081.1:1577416-1604916 GCA_033807755.1 Ellobium chinense | reverse complement strand
AGACGTGATGGGAGAGAATAACCTCTATCTGCTGAGTGTGAATGAGGGTGAATAAAATGGCTAATTCTGAACAGTGTCTGCGTGAGAAGGGGGTGGGGAAGGGTTAATTTCAAAGCGACGGAGGATATGATTGTGTAATACAAGACAAGTGGATAAAAATATTTATCAGGATGTTCAACAGAATATCTGTCGTGATTGAAGCAAGGACGATGAAAAAAATGCACTGCTTTGAGGCAGCCAGTAATGGTTGGTTGTGAATGAGATCCTTGACGGATGATTTTTTTTGGGGGGGGGGTCAAAATTCCCCCATAACCCGTAGATTCTTTGAGCAATTTAGGTGAAAGAAAAACATGCAGTCTAGCCGTGAACTGGCTTATTAAAGTGGATGTTTCGAGAATGAAAACTTTGTAAAGGCGCAAGATCAGCGGTTGCAGTACGTTTTTCGTTGGCATGCGATAGTTGTGGCAAGTAAGAGTGCGCACCTACTTTACGATTGTTGGAAATGTGACGTCCTCTGCCAAGACGACAAAATGGTAGCAACCATCTACAGTTTCAAATTTGTTAGTGGAACTTTTTGTCAACGTCTTTGTGCCAGAGGAGGATGTGGCAAGAATTAACGATGGTATTTATGTTGTGAATAAGGCAAAGATAGAAGTACGGCGCACATCATTCCATCTTCGAGTTATAGATTTTGGAAGACTCACAAAAGCTTAGGCTCAGGTGCATAGACACTAGTCGTAGCTTGCTAAGAAGCCCTCTCTGTACAAGGAGCCGGTTTCGAGCCGGTTCTAAGAAATCACTGAGATAGCACTCGCAATTACCAACTACTGTGCCGATTCCTGCCCAGGCCTACTGCGGGGGTGGCATCCCAGTTTGGAATGTATAGATAACTGTGGAAGGACACACTGATTGAATGTAGACTCGATGAAGAAAAGTGGTCAAATTCGATTTCCTCAAAATGGATTTCATCGAAGGTGAGCAAGTCCGAGGCAAACTGTCGAATAAGAAATTCTTGTAGTTGGGCTGAGTCTGACGTTGCAGCAAAGATGGGATTGGGGTGGGAGCAGGGGTAAAGGTTGGGGTGCGGGTGAATACTGAAGAGGAGGGATCCATCTCTCCAGAGTACTGCTGTGTGGTATAGAGGACTCTATTTCTCCTATTGACTGACGGCACACATTGCAAGATATTATTATTGAAGTTAATTATTGTAAACTGCTTTTTTGCTTGGCGTTTAAATTCATTCTTATTATGTATGGATTTGACTATGAATGTCGCATTCATCTCTAAAGAGCTTCAAAAGGCATTCTTTAAAATTCACGCTAGGCTGAATTGTATTGTAAGCTTTGCATGTATAACACCTTATTTCGTGTTCAGATGCGAGTCTTGCGCCTTTAAAAACGGTCCGTATAAGAGTAATAGGGCCATTATAAAAAATATCTGATAGCTCCTTGATGACCACTCAAAAACAAAAGCAACACCATTGCATTATCAACATCATCAATATTATTATCATTATAACGTCAAAATTATAAAGGGAACGGACTTTCTAAACTCCTACTTCATTTAACAAAGTTTGGTATTAAAAAAAATATAGCAACTATTTTTGCAGGCCACACGTTATCCTCCTCATCATTATCATTTGCAATGGAGAAAACGCTCTCATACCAGGCATTAAAAATTAACATTTAACATTAATTTAGTTCCACCTTTTTGAACACAGCAGTCTTTTATTAGAGGAAAAAAAATATCTTAATTGAATGCATTATGACATGATCACTATAACACAGGCGAACATGAATCAACATCATCATCATCATCATTATCATCATCACCACTACCACCCATCTACCACCACTGTCACTGTAGACTAGTCTAGTTGTTCGGATGCTTTCTTATAGCGTTCACTATCGTTTGGCTGTAGTGCACACTAGGCAAAGGCATAAAGTCAAGCAGTAATTATTGTTTCCACCACTATTACATTCACCACATTTTTTCACCAACAACACCACCACCTTTACCTTAACGCCGCCTCCACAATCACAACACAACCACTTAACAATTGCAACAGCACTACCACCACCATCATCAACAACCGTAACAACACTCTCCATCACTACACGCATTACACATTGTCTCCACCAGCACCATCCCGAAACGACACCAGCATCTGCAACAAATCGCAGGGCAGCACAGCCTTCAGAGTAACTTCTATCATCAAACCAAACTTAGAACATGTCTTGAGTTCTAAACCATCTTACCACTCTAGATCTAGTCATCTGTTCTTTCTCTACAGCGAGAGTTATTATTTTCCTCTACTTTTCCCTATGCACGTTGTTAAAGCAAAATTAATGGGAAAAATCCTTTGATAGTGGTATTGTTAAAAAAAAAAACACCAAAAAACAACAACAGATATTTTACCAATTTTACCTACATTTCACGATATTTCCCATGTTACGAAAAGCAAGCTTCCCTTACGTACGGGAAGCTATCTGTTCACGAAGCCATTTTCAGTACTTAGGGAAAAATCGCTACAAGTGGCAACACTGGATGCGTGAGACGTGATAGGAGGTAAATCTGTCGGTCTCCCAAAGCAACTCCAGCCTCTAAAATTTACGCAAGAACTCGCAGCCGATGGTTTTCACGAGGACACCAAGAACCTCAGATTGAGACTAATGACCTTCCCTTGCCCGAAATTCTGAGCCCCAAAAGTGTGCTTCACACAGGTGAGATTTGCTCCTTAAACAAATTTCTTACGGCTCTTGTGCAATAAACGCTTGCCCGACCCACAGAAACCGTTAGCTTTAATGGCACCCGTTAGCTTTAATAGTGACCCCAATGCCTCCGTCCCCCGCAGGGATCCCTTTTTACGCTTCGTTTCTTTTTTGTCGCGCCTTGCCTAACGCGATCTGACTTTTTATGATACCGGGTCGTATCCGGACGATGTATCATAGCGAAACGAAACAAAAGATTAGACGTCGTGTTTCGGGCCTCATTTCTTTTCTCCGCACTTTGTGCTGGCTGCGTGAAGTGGGATGTAGGGATTTACATATCAAAATATAAATTGTAAGGCTTTTAAGAAGGATTTCTGAGAGAGTTCCCGTGCAAGGTATAGAGTGTGAATTACATTACAAACATGAAACATGTCGTCTAATATAACCATGTGGTCTATTCGCAAACTGTTACAGGAGAAAAGTGATTGGGCTCGTGTTGTGTGCAAACTGTTGTGTTATGTATCACTTAGGCTTCAAACTGTAGTTGAGATTTGCGGTGAATTTGTTTTAAATTCGGGACGAATAATAGAATCCTACAATGGCGAAGAGATTTGATTGAAAATCATAACCCGATAAAAGTTGTTTTTTTTTTCTTAATACTTGTACAACATAAACTTAAAGATGAAGCTCATTAAAAACACTCAGGCCATTTATAGGGCCGTGGTGTCAGACTCTACTCCGATTGTTTCCTTATTTTCTGACACGCCGTTGGATCGTGTTTTTCAGGAGGACTTCACATAGACTTTATAATGAAAATGTGAATTGGATATCCTTTATCATAATTGTATTTGAGCTTTGGAAATTTCTTGAACACTGTTATATTGCTTTACCGTCAATATTTCAATTAGCATGTTTAAGAGAGCGCATCCCTTAGATCTGATATTTGATCTTTTTCCTTATTTCAGTGCTAATGGTGCGGGAAACTGATATCTTACTGTATTTTTTGTTAACCAACAACGTGTCCCGCAAGAGAATGCACACATTACGATAATTTTATTCAGTGTGGGAAGATATGTGTCTTATCAATATCTGTAACATCAGATAGTGTATATGTTAGACTTACGTGGCAAAGGTCAGTGCAGTTTAGTATGTTTGTATAATATTGTAAGAATTTTGCATCTACCTTCATCACATACTGGTGACTGTGTTCAGTGTAGGGTTAATGCGGAAAGTAGGAAGATGCAACCTTAGTCTATTGGTTCGAATTCTTCGTTCATTCGTTCGATCGTTCGTTCCTTTCTTCCTTCCTTCCTTCCCTCTTTTTTTTTCCTGACTTCCTTATTAGAGGCAGTCAAACTGCTTGCTCCATGGCTACTCAGTTTTGTGGTTGGAGAAAGAGATGCGAAGTAAATATATAAAATTGGCGACGCTGGCCTATGTCGGGGACTCGGCTGCTCTAGTTTAGTAGGTTGAGAGATTCTATTAGCTTTTTTCAGAAAGGTCAATTGACTCGCAAGTTAATGCCATTACATTATTACAAAGCCATCTAAATTGGAAAGCAAAGCAACTACAACAATAACGAAAGCTCCACCTAAACAACCCCCCTCCCCCCACCCAATAAAAAGCAACGCCGTCTTACAATTCTCTCGACCAATATAATTATCATGAATTAACACGTAAATTCTCTGACTTTCTTACTTCTATTGTTGTTTGAAAGATATGCAAATGAATGGCTTGCCGGAGAAAAAAATCTAGAGGATATATATAGCGTCAGGTTAAATAAAAACAAAACACCACACACTAGCATTTTTAAAGGAAACAAAAAAGAGAGCTTCTGAAAGTGACAAGGAAATATAATCCTCCAATAACAATAAGACAGGAAATGGAGTCGTGTATTCCACCTGGGCTTTAATGGAGTTAATCAGGTGGCTCTGACACTGTGGAAAATCTGCAGATCTGATGTTGAAGATATATACCATTTCGTTCTCTTATGCTCTTTTTGAACTGATAAACGAATCAAAATGATTAATTTCTTACAAAAAGAACGTTTAACAAGCCCAAGTAATGGAAAGGCCTCTATCACTCTCCCCATTTTCTATATGACTAATTTTATAAGGATACAGTAGCTGTGATTTTTATGACCTCTTTGATGTGGCATTTTCTTTTTATCTTAGTGAAGCCTGGGCTGAGAGAAAGCAATTCTATATTTGATTCTAACACATACTACTGATTAATTTTTTTTTTTTGCGCGATAGCTCATTGATCATTCGGCTTCTACTGTCTATCACTTCTCTGTCACACGATATGCAATAATAATGTTTTATTTTGTATTTATTTATCTACAGACGACCCCTTAAAATCGGGGGCGGACAGGTCGGGGTGCCCTGTCTGTGTCTATTTACAAATATCATCATGGTAAAATAATAAATAATAGATTAGAAGTAAATTAATCAGTAGTATGTGTTAGTATCAAATATAGAATTGCTTTCTCTTAGCCAAGGCTTCACTAAGATAAAAAGAAAATGCCACAGCAAAGAGGTCATACAAATCACATCTCCTGTATCCTTATAAAATTAGTCATGTAGAAAATGGGAAGAGTGATATAAGCCTTTCCATTACTTGGGCATTTGTTGAACGTTCTTTTTGTAGGAAATTAATCATTTTGATTCGTTTATCAGTTCAAAAGAGCATAAGAGAACGAAATGGTATATGATTATCTTCAACATCAGATCTGCAGATTTTACATTTTTCAGATTAACTCGTACGTCTTTCGCATAACTCTATAAATAACAATCTAATATCTAAAAATCTGCTTCTAAAAAAAAATAAATCTAAAATGTGTTGTGTAAAGGAGTGCAAATAACAATACGTTACTGAAAAATGGAGAAAAATTACGAGCGTCTTTGAATGCGGAGATACATATCATCGTATTAACCGTATTTTTCACTGTGCTGCAACTGAAAAACATAAAGCTTAGTTCTAATAATTCAATAGCTTTTAGGCTCCGAATGCTTTATTGGATTTGCCTCTTTGAGCCAATAAATTACTATCTTTAAAGTTTCTCCAAGTCTGCTTCACAGCCATTAAGTCTTCTACAGAACGAATTTAAAATGCTGTTCGAATGATACGTTGAAAAGCGTCAAAAAAACTTACTAGTTTTCTTCACAACAACGCCCCGCGCTACACCAACACCGAGGTGAATACACCATAACCTAAATTTACTGTCTTTTTTTTCTAATCAGTGAATTTGTTTTTCTATTTTGAAAAAAAGAAGACAGAAATACTGTATTTAGTTTACACACAGTCAGGAAAGACTGCAGTATATTATACTGCAATAACCTTTGCTCAGGTTCCCTGGTAGGGCTTTGAAGAACAGTCTTTTTTGTTGTATACAGCCTTTCAGTCGTACCTGACAACACTGTTTTCAAACCATTAGGAGTCTGAAACCGTTTGGACTGAGTATATTAAATGGCGACTTCCGTGGCTCACTTTAAAGGGTGGTAAAAAAAAACCAAACCCAAAACAAACTTAATTTCAAAGTTTAATAACTTAGACACTCCAGATCTTATGGAGCTGAAATTTAGCACACATTGGCTGATAGATATTGCCGGCTGATATTGTAATTTAATATCATGTCACTAGATGGTTTGGTTATATCACACCTGAAAAAAAAAAAGAAAGATCTGTCTGACAACAGCTTGCTCGGTATGCGCCTAACAATATCAGCGCCTTTCATTAAGTATCACATGCCAAAATATGACATGCCCAGGCATTATATATTATCATTATGTCTTTTATATACGTCGGTTACTGAACTTTATTGTGGTTTCTTGAAGGTTTTTGGCACCTATTAGAGAGGCAAATCACTCATTCTGTACAATCCAATTAATCCGCTAAACTATAAAATCCCCGTTTTTTGAGGCTCTGTCAGCCAGTATCAGAGTGTAGAAATATGTAAAATGACCTGTGATCTAAATAACGCATCCAATTTTAAAGTTTCAGGTACAATTTGAGCCTTCTAGATAAAAAAAATAAAGTGAAGTGTGTAGACCTAAGTATTCGCACGCGGTCAAAACCAGTCAAATGAAAAATTGGGGACCAAATCAGAATTCGAGGTGACCTTTTCCGAAAGAGATTTGTGAAAGATTTTGGGCGGTGACCCCCTGTTTCTTCCCATTCAAAGATCGGGCAAAAAAAGTACTCTAACCTGCATGGAAGAAATTTCCTGAAATCGCAGTGGTATTTATAGAATAACACAAAATGTTAATAGGGCCAAAAAAAGAAAAAAAAACAATAGGGTTCAAAGACCTTACACCCATTAGGTTTTTTAGACTTTCCATTAAGTAAACTGATTCTGTCTCATGGCTATTTAGTGTATTCTTAGACAAAACAAGTTCGGTGAAGCAACAGCAAGAATCGATTGTGCTAACTAGGCGGCCAGTTTTAGCAGTAGACTTACTAGCACTGCTTCGCTGTCACAGCCTGATATCAATACCCTTTACTGTGTGAAAGTGCTAATTACTACAGCAGGATCTTATATAGAGAGCTTTAGAGACTCCCCTATCTTAAGACCTGGCTTTACGTTTTTGAAATTAAAATTGAATAAAAACTACGAACAGGAGGGGGCCTTCCTGCATTCTGTTTCAATGAAATATAATAATTATAATTATGACAATTCAACAAAAATTCTATCCGAGATTATAACACTTATAACAACGATTCTATCAGAGCGTGGTATATTAACTTCTAACCGCATCAAACAGAACTGGGGAGAGTTTATTTTTGAGATGGCTGAATTGTGAGCATTGTTTACCATTACGTCATGACAGAGGCATTTTTGGGTCAGTCTATGTCATGGAATCTAACAACAACAACAACAACAACAACAACAACAACAACAACAATAACAACAACAACAGCCTGACAAAAGCACTAATCCCTATGAGCGACGACACTACCAGTGAGCTACTATAATATTCCACTTGAACCATACCGTTTTACTTCGACGTGTCTCTGCCAGTCGTACTGAGTGACTGTGTGTTGCTACGTGCGAATCGCTGTTCTGTGGTATCCGAGAAATAGCTGTGTGTGCTTGTGTAGATTAAAAAAAAATAATGTGTTTAGCATAATCGCAGTCTCGAAATTGTTAACTGTATGCAATTCTATTCTTACATTATAATTTAACAGTTTGTATTATCGAGAAAATATCATGCAATTACAAGGCAATTGCTGTGTTCTACTTATAATGATAATGCATTTTATAAAGATGTGTATTCAAGCTAATGCCGTTCACACGACTTCACATCATTATTACCCTAGCAGGCCAGATCACTTTAGAACTTTCTCAACTCCCTGAAGGGCCTACATTACACTGACATTTGCAGACGCTAATCACAATAGCATTCTGTCAATATCTTTCACCACCTATAGGCAATGTCCGTTTTATAGACGGGTGGACAGAGGAAAACGTCATTGCAGTGCTTTCCCAGGACACTTTTAACAGGGCAAAGAGAGGGAATCGAACCCAAGACTTAAGGATTCAGCGTCCTAACCATTCGGCTTCGGTCCTTGATCCTGCTATGCTAATTATGTGGCCTAACACTGCTTAAGAAGAGGCTCATAGCAACAGCAACAACCCAAAAAAAGGGGAAGAGAGGAGGGAAAGGAGGGGGTACTAAAAGCACGAGTGCGAGGGAAATAACTATGATTCAGATTTGATAAGTTTGATTTGAGTCTGGGGTGTGACATATCATTCTTATAATACTGTAATATTTGTCATTCTTTATATTATTCAAGCTTATTTGGAGTTGCTTTTTACCATGCAAATCCCATTTTCATGACTCATTTGAACAAAACTCTATTTTGTTTATGCTGCTAAAGGCAGATGGAGAAATTGCGATCATCTGTACAAACAAAACTGCGTATATGCTGAATAGATCCTGTTGAAAACATACACCCTTTATCGCAACACGGAAGTATTGTATGCGCATGTATATAAATCAGTGTCCATGACTAACGAGAATTCGTTGAACTTAGTCGTGCTACGATTATTCATATAAACCTCCCAATGTCCAGGGTAACCGCTGAAGGATTGACCGTTCATAATCGGGTCAGAAGCCGGTCAATGAAAGGCTTACTTCCGGTCACTTTCACATTAAATTTCACAGGTAGCTTCCTGAGAATGCGGCTATGACCGAACGTGCGCTGAAGCGAGCAGCACGAAGGCTGACCAGGAGCGACCAGACAAAAGAATAATCACATAACGTTTTATCCATCAAACGGCGTCGCTAAAACGATAATACCCTAATATCTGTCATTCCTCTCTCAGAGGGAGGAGTAGGAGTTTGAAGAAGGATTGGCATTAGTAAGGTGGCTTTCAACCAGTGCGGTTGAGATGCTGACAGCCCATCTACCATCCAGTCGTAAAGATTAGTGAGATGAGCTTGGGGTAAACTGAAAGGAGAAGTTTGTTTGACTTTTTATCTGCATCAAGGCGATGGATGAAATTAATAGCATGCATAATGTCGTCGCAGATCTTACTTTATCCCGTTCTTCATTCCCCGTTACACTGCCTTCATCTTGTCATCATAGATCATCCTCAGTTAATATGCATGCACAGTCTTCAGTGCATCTCAAGCCAAAACGCCAACAATCATTATTTCCGCCTCTCACTTTTCCATCGTCAGAGAAATATGACTGGCTGAAATGGTCTGTTATATTTGCGTGTATTAACTGCTGCATCTTTTACTTTCGGGAGCTAAATCTGACGACGCAATAACACTGCTATTTTGTCTAAATCTAAAGTGAGTTTGATCGAAGGTGACTAATAATGCACAATCTGTTGCTATATTATTATCTTAAAGTCATTCAGTCTCTCACCACAGCACAGGTCGAAATGGCTGAAAACTGCATGACTAGCATTTTCAAAATGCGACAGTAAGAAAATCTATATGCACTTAACTGACCGTACAGCAAAACCGCCCAAACATATTGCGTGAGGTAGCCCTGATCTATGATAGGTATTTCGCGACCACTAATTATTTGCTGGGATTTGTTCTATTCTTGTTAATAGTTGTTTTGCTCATGTGTTTTCTAGGTAGCGATATCTAGTCTTCCTCATTTGACTTTGCAGCAGTGTTGAGTTGGTTGTTATTACAATTATTATCACTATAGAAGTCGATATTAGTAGTATTAGTAGCTGTAGTGTAATTATAGTAGTAGCAGTAGTAGATGTGGTCTCAGTGAAATTAGCCTTTGCGTTAGAGTTGGAGTTAGGTGTAAGAGTAAAATAGTAACATAGAAGATGTGACACATAGAAGCAGGTATCAGTAGTAATTAAGGTAGTAGAAGTAGCAGTAAAAGGGAGATAATTAAGACCTTATGCATTAACGATGGTATATATAAGAGTAACAGTGCAGTGGTGATGAATGTGCCCGTAGTAGCGTTCATCATGAGTTAGTGTTAATTCTTACGATGGTAAGAGATCCCATCGTTAAAGCCCAAGGTCTCAAGTGACACGGAGTGACTTATAGTGCAAGAACGTTTGTGGTAGTGCCTTCTATAACGAGACCACATGTACAACGAGACCACCTGTACAGCGAGACTAACTGTATCACCTAACTTCCCACTATGACGACCTGGTTTTAGGGACAACTGTTCATAGTTGCTGTTTAATTATCTAACGCGATGCGGCGACGCTTTCTCCTCGTCATAGTAGCGTAAAACAAACGGATAAACACTGCATAAGGCGACAATCACTGGCTAACCTAAAAACTCGTAAGTGTCATTTAGTGGTTTTGCAGCCCTTCAGAGGATAAAAATGGGTTTCTTTGTATTTTGACTATGGGCACTTCCACCAGAATACCATGTCAGTTACACCAATTTCTGAAAAAAAAACAAAAAACACCAACATAAAAACCCACTTTGACATAACATTTGTTTGCATTGTTCTAGTGCAGAACTCTGCAAGAGCTAATAAACAGAATTGAACAGCAACTTGTTTCGTTTTATATTGTGGATTACATGTTGAAAACTCATGTTAGAAACAACCAAAACTAATTTCTGTAAAAGAAACCTCGAATTGTCAAGGTGGAGTGGAAGAGACCGTGATAAATGAAAAAATTGTAATGGTTTATAGTACATCTCATTCAGTAGCGTTAGTAGTAATACAAGAACATTCAAGTCAACAGCATTTACACTACTGTCATTGTACGAAGTAGTAATAACACCCATTCTTCGAATGAACACCCGAAAAGCGAATTTCTGAGATGGGGCATAAGTCATCTGACTACAGACAATAAAAGCGTGATCCGTCCTTTGACCCATGATCTCTGACCAAGGGAAGCAGTGCAACTTTTGGTTCTGTTGGTGCAAACCACGAGTGGTAGTTACATGGAACCTTGCAAGCATAATTAAGAAAAAAAATATTCCTCCCTAAAATGAAAGAACTGACTGCCAAGCAATTTGGTATTGATGAAAAGTGTAAACACGTCCGAGACACAAGCGTTGTATAAACTCGACTCCGTAAGTCTCTCTATAGTCTAGTGTGATTTGAGATAATTTCAGTCATTGACTGAGATGAAGGACAATAAATTAACATGGTTGAAGGTCTTTGTTCAACCCTACCACATCACTGCAAGTCACAGCTGTTATAGCAGGACAGAAGCACTACATTTTACGGGGATGATATCAACCAGTCTAGTACAATACTTATTATCAGTACATTTGTTACAATACAGTTAAGTACTAGTTGAAGTGGTTAGGTACCGTGTAGAGGAGTGATAAAAAGGCTGTAGTGTACTTAAGGGCAGACATGATAACACAGGATGTGGCTTTCTGTGTTGCTGAAGCGGCTAAGTTTCTGAGTAACTTACCCACTGTAGAGGCCTGCCTAGATTAAAGAAATGTATTATTTCCAATAAAAACATAAAGTAAAAGAATAGGTAGCAGCAGCAGCAGCAGCAGCAGCAGCAGCAGCAGCAGCAGCAGCAGCAGCAGCAGCAGATCAAATAGATCAACAGAACGAACATTCTCATCATTAGCTAAGCCAGATTTGAAAGGTAAAAAAGATTATGGAATAAATGTTCGTTCCGCAGACAAGTTGCCGTTATGAGACCAACTTCCTGAAAGTGGGTCTTTTTTCTTTTGTTTTAAAGCGGGCTGGCGTAACAAAAGTTGCTTGACATTTGGCTACCCTTTCCCCACCCCCTCCCCCTTCCACGTTATGTTTACCTACCACTTGTTCAAACACAGCCATAACGATTAAAGATGCCGTATAAGTGCTTATAAATGTAATTTTATAATTTGCTACATATAAATCCCTGCAAATTTCCGGGTGCTTTGACTAGTGTATTAAAGAATTAGCCTCAATTTTGTACAGGAGCCTAACTTTTATTTTGGCTGCAAGAATCGACATGAAGTTTGCTATTCACTTTTCTTTTATTCTAAAAAGGTTACTTTTGTACGAGTAACTTTGGAAGGACAAAAGGATCTCTAAGGATTTTTTAAAATATGGATTGTTTTGCAGATAAGTGCTTCACATCACTCCACGCGTGTCACTTTTTAAACCACTGGGAACATCCTGTGAACAGTGTCCTGTCTTTCTGTAGCGAACACAGCTTTACAGCGATCTTATCGTTATGTTTCTCAGTTTGAGCCACAAGGCTTTGGTTTGCACATATCAGTGTACTGATGTCGGTTTCGATGCACGATGGGAAAGCCTGTATGGTTAATACTGTAATTTACGTAAATGTGCCTGGGCTTTTCGTGTACCGGTACAAAAAAAAAAAAAAAATTCTCTCGCGGGATGAGATTCTCAAGAAGGTCACTCTGAAAGATGTGCTAACATATACAATGAAGCAAGACACGAGGCCACCGCCCTGTTCTATACCAACTGTTATGCGGTTATTATTCTGCAAAGTTATCATTTAGCTGAAACGATCATCAGTAGAATCACAGAAACATGCTTTTGGGTAAAAAAAAATCCCACGGTCATAAATTCTGCTTCTTTGACTTGGGTTTCGTACCTAAAATACTATAAAGTCGCTCTGCGTATCTTCTTATTGACAGAAATTTATTTACTCACGGAAGTGTGTTCTGCACATTTCATCATGTATGCGATCTGATTTGATTATAAATTCTGCCATTAAGCCGAATCAGCGTGGGGGGAAACTAAGAGAAACTTTGACCGTTGGGGGGAAAGGGGAAGGGAAGGGGACGATCCCACATAAGGCAACATCTGTGCACATTGGACTTTCCTCTAATCTGGACGAGCACACAATATTCACCGTGCAAATCATACCGGTGCTTTCTGCTCACAGCGCTCAGCCACAGCGCTGATAATTGGATATGCCCATATTAATCGAAACTGTCACGAGAAATAGGACTGTATTGACCTCAATCACTGAACATGAAAGCTCATTTCCTGTGACGGGTTATTCGGACGAATCGAACTGAAAAGTTATGGATAAATGTGTATGAGACGATATGGCGATAAGCTAAGAATAATAACGCCCTTGTGAATATCATATCAGAAGTAAAAACAAAATATTGTCTATGCAGTCATAGGGAAACCATGATTCACATTTGAAGATATACATAAGCCTATTGCAGTTATTCAACATACAGTCGGATAGAGAGTGCATATGTGGAAATTCAGATTTGATGTGAGTTTTGTAATTAAATAGATGAAAAGGTAATCCTTCTAATATTGAACAGCAAAACTGCAATAAGGAGCATTTCACTAATGTGCTATGTATATATTTACTTTAGTTTTGATGCTCTCTTTCCTCTTAAATGTGGGAATTGCCTAATTATTCAATAACTTAAGAGCTACCATGACACACTGTATGTTATTTACTGTAGGTATAATAAACAACCTAAGAAGTCCTATACTGATTTAAACGGAATTGGCACTAAAATTGCAGCCACCGACTCTCATCGATAACTGGTAAGAAGCATGCAGCTCAAGAGAGTATCGATTTCTGATGTAAAATCGCGATAACCCCCTTCTTTTACATCATGTCCTGTTTCCAAAAATGCCAATAAATGTATATCAAGCTTAAATCTACATTTGTGTATTACTTGCTGTAAGTTTAGCAATACTGAAATATTGAAATTAATGCAACACTTCGTTTTTTTTTAAAGAAAACCTCCATTCACATTGTTTAACGACCAATGGTGACCTAAAATAAATGGATATTTCCATGATTAACGAATGTAACGCTTTGAGGAAATTTCTGTTGCACTCTATTCAGGAACACAGAGAAGTATCATTCATTCTGGGCCAGCACGCTCTTTACGTATCTGAGGATAGTATATACAGTACAAAGACACACAGACACGACATAACGACGAAAGCGAAAAGTCCATAGGTGGCTCAGAGGAATTCGTTTATTTGCTGCTGGCAAGTTTATAAGACTATAAGAAAAAACTTCTGTACCTCCTTATTATCACAAACAATTATTTTGTTGCATCGCTCACAGGGGCGTAGCGCAGGGGTCAAAACCAGGTAGTCAAAACTGCACATTGATGAGGGTCACTCTACATTTACATTAAGGAGAGGTAGGGTAGCATGCTTGAAACAGAGAAACACAATATTATAGAACAAGATTTGCATTACTACATAAAGCAGGACAACAACAACAACAACAATAACATCAACATCAACAACAACAACAACAACAACAACAACAACAACAACAACAACAAAATTCAGCGACTTTTTGTTTACTCTTTGTAGATAAGATTGATGCCTTTTTTCTTCGCGTGGTAAAATTATCCAGGGTAGTGTCGTAAAAGGAATAGAGAATTTTAATGACACTTCTTCGATCAACTTTGCTTGCATAAATAAGATTACGTTTCTTGTTCGTGTCTGGCTCATAGTTGAACGTGTGGAGTCTTTTAGTCGTTGCAAGATGTTAATCGAGTGCTCAGCGCCGGCAAACGCTGGCTGCTTCCGAAACAATTATCAGCCACGTTTACTGAGTGGCTTGACGAAATACATGCTGTCGAAAACACAACATTTCAAATTATGTAGTGTCTAGACATAGACTAGATCTAAATCTAGATCTACACGATCCAAATTAAGAGCTTGCCTCTGATAGAAGCACCGAGACAACACTGAAATCTTAGCTTACAATAACACGCCTAACCCCATTAGAAGTAAGGGAGTGGATGAGGGGAAATCACTCATCTGACGTTTTTCATTGCCTCGTCTGTGTTCAGTAGTCGTTTAGATTTTTGCCTACAGGCATGGAAATTTTAACACTGCTGGCGGGCACAGCCGGGGCTCAGTCTGGGTGCAAATGCTGATTTTTGCGCCTAATACAGTAGAA
Organism: Ellobium chinense; assembly: GCA_033807755.1. NCBI lineage: Eukaryota > Metazoa > Mollusca > Gastropoda > Ellobiida > Ellobiidae > Ellobium > Ellobium chinense. The sequence goes on along the minus strand of JAWQUT010000081.1, from coordinate 1,589,870 downwards.
GAGGAACTGCATGCGAGTGCACGTACGTAGTCAAAATCCAAAATGACTACCAGACTGGCTAAGCAGCTGAGTTGCGCTTGGGGTGGAAGTGTCATTCTTTTAACATAGTAGAGTACACGAAGCGCGGCTCGAGGAGTTGACCTTTATAGTCAAACATTTCGAGGGACTTGCGCAGGTCTTTATTTCTCAGTCTACTATTCAACTGCTAGACTAATTCATGAAGGGCGATGAGAGCTGGAATTTCTTATTTCAGTACTGTTGTGGCAGTCATCTGTTCTTTTTAAGAACTGTATGAGGCATTCTTTTTCCAAGCGGTAGTCATTGACTATTTGACTACCATTACGCTACGCCCCTGATCGCTCATCGATGTTCTTGTAAAATGGATATAATGCATTTGTAAAAAGTAAATGTACCATTCATATTTTGCTGGTGAAGTCAAGGGATTTGAATGGAGTATGATATCACAACAAGATAATTGCATTACAAGATTATGATTATTGAGGTCAATGAAAATGTTTGATAAAGTCTTTCGCTGAGTATGACGAGCTAATATTCTGCAATAGTTCATTTCTACCATCTAAAATATGACTGTATCTTGGAATTAATACCGAACGAAAGCGGCAATCTTTTAACATAGGAGGATTTGTAATGTATATTTGTCTCAAGAGGACGAAGAAGAGGAAAGCAGGGAAGAGAAATCTAATCCCAAAAAATAAATTGGCATAGTTGCATGCTGTCAGTTTGGCCACTACAAAACGAGTACAAATCAGCTTCGCACCAAATGAAACTTAGGTAATGTTTAGTGCGCGGCAAAAAGACGTTGTAGAAGGTCTACATGTAGTCTAGACCGTTTTATTTAGATCCTCGTCGCATGATGAAGGGTCCAGACAAGATCGCAGCTGATAAATGGTAAATAAACGGTCGCTGGACAAGTCATTTTAATCCTTTTGATCGATCTTAGTTTGCATTAATCATTAACGATAGTCTAGACTACTGACTCACATGATTTAGATATCTACGAGCTGAGACCACTTAGAGATTCGTGAAACGGTGATTCATCGCGGAAAACGGAAGAAAATAATGAGCCAGGAAAAAGACCGTTTAGCTGCTTTTACTTCTGAGATGACAGTCGGAAAAATGTCAAATCTAAAGCGATAGTAACTTAGATGAGATGCAAATTAACTGGCAGTCTACCGTTTAGTATAGATTGTTAATGCTCTTCGGTTTTCAGATCTCAGGAATTACCAGACAGATATGGATAAGTAGTCAGTCCGCGCTTTTCATTTTTTTTTTAGTCAAGCCTTCTATAGCCACACCCACAAAATTCACAAATTGTGCATTGCTGGCACCGAGGTACCGAAGAATTCAGTCGCGTTGTCTAAAGCTCGCATTTCCTGTCGCCTGTTACTTTCTTATATCCTTTATAAAACAATTGAAGTATTTAAGCAACAGGGACCTTTCCGTACAGAAGACATTTAGAAAGGTGTAGATAATCACATGCTCCTTAACAGCGGTCACCATCTGAGAGAGCCTCACTTCAGATGATGTAGTGTCGCCATTTTATTTGTTGGGAGATTTCTTAAGCAATACCCCGCCATTCCTCTTGACAGATTCCAAAAATGGTGTTTCTGTAGGCTCCTTGAGATGATAGAGTCGCGTGCTAACGTCTGATCGCTTTTTCTCGGTCGCATACCGAAGAATTTTCGCCACGAACAATATTAGAGGGAACAGATTCAGACGCCGACGCAATGTTTAGTGAGTGATGGACACACCCGGGGCATCTGTCTCCCCGTCCTCATACGCACTCGCACACGCACATGAATGGGCGCATGTCGAACACACAGACACACACACACACACACNCACACACACACACACACACACACACACACACACACACACACACACACACACGCATACACACACACACACACACACACACACACACACACACACACCACACCGCACCCCCACACATAGACACACACAATTTATACAAACGAATGGCAGCTGAGACCATCCTGCCTTCAAGAAATCGGCCAAGATAAAAAAAAAAAAAAACAACAGAAAGTCATCCCGTCGTGCGCCATTGGTGACGCTACTTAAAGATAGTTATCTCGAGGTGCAACGTGATAACGATAGTGTTTATCGATAACAAGCAGATATTTGCTGCAGTGATAGGCCCACCGAGATAAATGTTATAGTGCAAAGAAAAAATGACCTGTCTAGTTATTCATCCTTAAAGTGAGAAGAATATTGTTACAATGCCCCAACCTTCTTGATTGCACAGCCTAATTCGACTAGGCTCTTTAAGTTAATAATCCTTGTTTTTTTTTTCTCTACAGTCATTTATAAGAAATTTTATAACGATGAAGACCTAATTAATAACTGCACTCATCTACTGAGGTTTTGTAAGATAGGCTGCTCAAAGTGTAAGTCTTCCACTCAGTTTGACTTTTTGTCCTACGAAAAGCAAAGCGAAAACCTCTGTCAAAACAGATGTTTACCCCGTGCACATACTTTCTGTAAACAAGACCCTACATACCGCCGTGAATAAAGGTAGAAACGTTCAATTTATTTTATAAAATCAGGAAAGGTCAAAGGAAAAAAAAAACAGGCGCGATGAACTTCACAACTATATATACCATTTCTGCATAATCTGTCTAGCTTTTTCATTCTGCTAGATTGAACCTATGCGCATATTCATTTATAACCAATGAGAGATTTGGAACTTTTTAATATTTCTATTGACCACCACTAATACACAGCCGGTCAATAACTATTATGCGAAAAAAAAATCCAGTTTAATTTTGCCTGCTTGGTGGCGAAACTGTATACAATGTGAATATTGTGAAAAATTATCAAATATCTTAAAAGCTGTATGGACATGCTGCAGTCTACAGTATTTAAATTTTAACCTGCAGATAAAATGCACCTTTCGGGGGAGGGAAGAATAATTACTTAGAACATTGGGCTACATTCAGCAAATAACAGCCGCCTTTTTTTATTTTTTCGATAAATCATTGACATTGAAAAGTCAATTGCTCGTCAACTGTCACCAGCACGCATTTGGGCACTTACAGGTGATTTGACTGATGCAAGGTCTTCACGGTTGAAACGCATTAAAAAAGGTCACAAACCAGGTCATACTAGTCAGATGACTCAGAGTCGATATTGCTGACACTGTTGTTGATAACTGAAAGAAAAAAATAAGTTGTAATCAATACATTGGTGCATAACACACATCACCATGATGACTCAAAACTAGATGGCGTAACTTGACCATTTTGCCTTGGTTTGGGATAGGTGGGGACGGGGAAGGGGGAGGGCGAAGGTGGGGAGGTACTAAGATCACTGGCCACCAATTATTTGGGACTTAACGTGCTAAAGAGCTCTCCGGTATCAGAACTGCTTTCTAGATTTGATTTAGGAGTGCTAGAGGTAATTCTTTTTTTTGTTGTTTTTAAATTCCAGAAGGGGTTTAAATAAAACTTGCTCACCATATCTGCTTTTTTCTTCCTCAGTGCCTAGCACCTCTAGGGGGGTCTCGATATTATGATAGCTGCTTTTAATGAAGTAATTGAATTTCACGTAACAGGATTCAAAGACGACTCTAAAATGATCCCGTTGTGCTTGAAGACAGTTTGATTTCTGCTCCATTCATTTCTATCGCTTCATAGTTGTCTTTAGGGCAGAAAGGAGATAAAGTGGAGAACAGAGATGGTGTCATGGCATATTTAGCCCCAGGGAAGCGACGCCACTGATCGAAGTCAAATTTCGGTCAGGTGACCCGATCGGATGCAGATAATGCGGTAGGCAGGACCTGCTTTAGAAAGCATTTATAACCAAGAATACTGACTGAAAAAGAAAAACACAACCAGGTTAAAAGTACCATTTTATCTGTCTGACAAGGCACATTCTAATATGCTTTGTAATAATGAGTGCCCGAACATAGTGCATTCTTGCACCACTGCCCATTGCACAGTCTCTTGTATGAACATCGTCGTTTGGATGAAATACCTTGATAATTCGGGGTTTGGCCCCGTTGGCCTAACATTGGTGTCGGGCATATTGTATCTAGACGGTAGGAAAATGCAGGATATTTCTTAATACAATTCACTCTCCCCATCGGTGAATGTTTTTCCGAAAGTTACAAGTAAACAAAATTAGACATACAATATGTAGAAACTCTGCAGCCAGCTAGTTTACTGCTCCTACGAAGGCTACGGGTAAAGAAACTAGACATAAAGTAACAATCTGAAGGAGTAGCAATAATTGATAAAAAGAAGTGAAACGCGATGAAAAATTTAAAAAAAATGATGACCTTCTTGTCCACCTCGGTCAGATTCTCGGTATGTGACTTTCCTCCGGAAAAGATGGCATCTCTGTCGCTGTGGAACGTGGCTTAGGAGAGGAAGGGGGATAACTAGGAGAGAATTATTGATTGGATAGAGGTTGGCTGCAAGCGGGAGAGGGGATGGGGAAGAGGGAGGTGGCATCATCAGTTGCGTGAGAAATCCTCAAACCGAAAGCTGACGATTTTAGATCTAGAAGTTTTAGGATGTTCCTTAAAGGACAAGAGAAAATTGAAAGAGGAGGAGCTAGAAGGGATAGAAGAAGACAGCGCAAATTAGCATGATGTTTATACAAACCATCGTTCTTGAAAGCCTCATTAAGAGTAAAAAAACAAATGAAAAAAAACAAAAAACAGCAGCCCGGGGCCGGGGGGAGGGGGGGNGGGGGGGGGGTATACTCTTCTATTTTTTTCTTTCAGTAAAAGAGATCCATTCATCTTTCATTCTAGAGGATAACACATTAATGTGGTGCGCAATGTTCTTTTCTTATTCAGTCTGTTTGGCATGCAAACTTGCGCACCAAAGTGCTCAGCAGTGCGTTTCTTTCTATTGTGCGTGATGATGTTAAGAAAACATAATCTCAAAACATAGCAGTTACTTCGCATCTGATTTCACACACGTAACTAAGAGATATTTATGCGTGTCTGGGGAGAGAAATATTTGATATTTGTGCCTCGAAAATAAATCGTCTGGGAGGAGAGAAAGGACTGTCTCTCAAAAAGTGATATCCAACAAAATTTTTCGGTGTAGACAAGCATTTATGTCTCCTAGAACATGGTTTATAAACAAAAAAATCAGCCACAGAGTAACAGTTGTATTGCGAGTTAGTGTTTTTCAGTATCATTATCCACAATCGAAGGATAGGCATTATTTGGCACATGGGTGTGCAATTTTACATGCCAAATGTACTGAATTTGAAAAGGGTGGTGAGCACCACAGTAATGCACCGTAATCGACAATAAAAGAGTTGTGGATCTCTTAAGGGAATCTTAAAGAGCTAGATTCCATTTCTCTGGTAGCTTATAACTGTCCATCCAAGAAACCAGTAGCCTTCTATAACACCTTTCTGGGTAGCCGCATTTGAACAGCTGGCCTAGTTAGATCAGGTAGGGATGTCCCATTGTCGATATTTTCAACTATCTACTAACGAGATTTCTTTCGACTCGAATATCGGCGATAATCGCTATCGAAACGATGACATCACGACTGGTTTACGAAGTAGTGCTAGCTTCCGAGGTCAAAGGTCAAATTAAAGCTGTGCTTGGTTTTCGACAGATTTGTCTTCTCCGATATAATTTGTTGTTAGAATTTAATTTGGCCTAAACCATGTTCAAACCTGTCCTGAGACATACGAATATCAAGGCTCGATAAAGGTCTATGGATAAACGTATTTAGATAAATAAAAATAATGCAAAACAAAACAAAAAATCAAATTAATCACGACGCTATCGACTACTCAGATTTTTGCAAGTGAGTACTCGCTTTGGGAGGGCCAGTATCGAGAGCATTCACTATCGATATAAGCTCTAGGCACAACCCTAGTATTTAGATATAATATAGATTAACTCTATACCTTGTTGTACGGGAAACCGCCATTGTTTGTCTTTCTATTGTCTCCGTCCGTCTTTTTTTTTGGTCGTCGTTTTTGCTATTTCATTGTTCTGTTCCGCCCATTGTGTTCAGCTATGAAAGTGTGGTATCGATTCCATCATAATTTTTTTACACAGTGTTTGTTTTTTGGCTGTGTTATTGTTATTTAGATGAGAAATAAATAGACCTCATGTTAATGCTGGGGAATTTTTTTTTCTTTTCTTATAAGATGAGGAGTATTGAGATGATTTTTTTTAGGCAAGAGACGGGTTAGAGCCATTTGATATTTCAGTGAACACGTTGAACGGAATGATTTCGTTGCGATAAACAAGCCGCGTTAATGGAAGTGAGAGAAATCATTATCATAGCTAAAAATGTAGCATAGGTACCGTGCCAGTAGCATGTAGCACCACTTACGAAGGAAGCGCAGTAACAGCAGCAACAACAATGGCAGCAGCAGCAGCAGCAACAGCAGCAGCAGCATAAGCAGCAGCATAAGCAGCAGCACAACGACAGCAAATGCAGCAACAACACATATTACACCTTTGGATTATGATATTGGACATCTTTGTATGAATGACGCTGGCCTCACTAACAACATTAGCAGCAGCAGCAGCAGCAACAGCAGTCGCGAGAACAACAACAGCAGCAGCAGCAACAACAACAACAACAACAACAACAAAAACAACAATAACAGCAGAAGTTATGATATTGGAGATATTTATGATACTAATAACAATTTTAATAAAATATTATGAAATTAACCATTCCAGTATGCTGATTAACAACAAACAAAGTTCTCAAACTTTTTCTCTGTAGAATCATTTCGTGCGCATTTATCCCCAGTTTCGAATTAAATATCTTCACTTTTTGTTACGTACCTGAAAATGACAAAAAGGCTGTTACGGCGTTTTGTGTGAAGCAGAGCACGTTCTAATCTTCCTATTGTGTGTACTGGCCTGTTGTTGTTGGTCTTAGAGTTTGTAAAGCTGCAACCAGTACATAACAAATTTTGGAGTCTGTGTCAAGAGATGATATCAGCGATTAAGAGCAGATTAGGAGAAACGTGTTCATTGCAAAGTGACAAGTACATAAAGAGTCTCTTTCTGTTCGCGAGGCAGTGATACAGCGCTTCAATCTTCGCCACCCACGCATACGAAAGTCTGACGCGGGCTGGCACACAGCAAGTGTGGTTTCACTGCTTGTACTGAGAAGTTAGGTATATTTATTTCTTGTGATAACAATCGCTACCTTAGATCATTATAGCTTTATTAATGCAAATACGTGTGACATCTACTCGTGCATGGCAGTGATGTGGGTGAAGTGATACAGATATATAGTTACACTTCGGATAACATTACGTGATAACGTAACATACAGCTGATGATTGAACATCTGTGTTGAGAATATAGCACTAAAAAATTTAGTGATTTAACTTCTCGAGAGAACGGACTCATGTTACTGCTCTGGTCGTGAAGAGCAAGAAATTACAGAAAGTGTTCACACGGAGTTCCATAGCTGGTTACCATGGAAACAAAAAGCCCCGAAGAAAAGGAGGCGTGGCTAACTCATAAGACCAAGGAAAATGGAGAGGGCGAAACCCCACCAGTAAGGTGAGTATACCATGAAATCTACTAAAATTCAGCTGGATTTTTTTTTCTGAAATACTGATAAACACTGCGACAGTAATTTGCTCGCAAATTTCAACAGCTCGCTATGCCATCATCTATATTATAATAATAGACCGGAGACATGGCAGGCTGTTTTCGAACGCTAAACACTCAGAAACTGATGTATGAAGAATTCAGCCGCAACCGTCCATCTACATGAAGTTTGGTAGAAGCACTAGAAGAGGTTTGACGTCAATATGCTCAAAGAAGATGCAAGAATCCTTTAATAATGAAATGGCAAATTTGTGTCGCTTCCCCATTTCATCCTTTTTACAGATGAGATTAAAATTTTGAATTCTGCTTTCCATTCATTGATGAAGCCATGAAGTATGAAGCCAACGAGCAGCGTAACAACGGATAAATCCGTAAAGTTAGTCATCCAGTAGTGTTCTGTTCACTGAGTGGGCGGGCACGCTAGTTTGCTATATTGCTACTGCACTCATTATCAGGAGTTCTTTCTAAGACATCCCATGCCACATAAAAACATGTTTATTACGATACTATCACTTACAATACTCATTGGGAAGGAAGCATCTTTATTTCGCACTCTGACATGTATGTCTAACCGCCATCGAGATTTTCCCCTCGTGTAAGTCCCTGTCACCTTCCATCAATCACCTATAGTGGAATAAAACATAAATTAGTCTAGTGGAAGTCCAGCCTTCTTTACGCAAAATAAAAACATATGTTAGTCACTGTTCTGATGTGCAGTGACTCGATCGACGTATTCTCAAATGCGCAATTGATCAAAAATAGATTACGAGCGTAAGTTACTCTATGTAAGATCCCTTCTGAATAGCAACTGCAGCGGTTGCTTTTCTCAGTTTAGGACGTTACAATGAGAGGAAGCAGAGGATCAGATTTCAGTACGCCGTTCTTTAAAGATACCAGAATAATTATTTGCTTGGCTTAGATAATATATGAGATGATGCGTGATCTATTCCATAATCGTGTGAGGGATTCAATTATGAAAAAAAAAGGCGCATCACAGATCCATTTTGCTGTCTCAGTTCACAGTTGTATGTCCATCTGGTATAACCCTGAAATTCTCGTAAAGTGTACCTGGTTTAGAGTTAAGGAGTGAGTTTGGATGGGAACATGGTTAGGGAGAAGAGAAAGTCCCTAAGTAGTGTCTAAAACTCTCCCGTGGGTGCTCTGTCTTCTCTAACTCTGTTTCTAGCACTATCCCAGTTTGAGCCCAGGAGAGTCCCTGAGTTATTCCAAACTGGCATGCAACATTTGGAAACGGAGATACTGGTTACTGTTAAGCAGAACAGACATCCTTGCAGTTATTCCAAACTGCCATGGGACATTTGGAAACGGAGATACTGGTTACTGTTAAGCAGAACAGACATCCTTGCAGTTATTCCAAACTGCCATGGAACATTTGGAAACGGAGATACTGGTTACTGCTAAGCAGAACAGACATCCTTGCAGTTATTCCAAACTGGCATGGGACATTTGGAAACGGAGATACTGGCATGGGACATTTGGAAACGGAGATACTGGTTACTGCTAAGCAGAACAGACATCCTTGCACCCTAAGCAGACCCATAGGTACTCTGTCCTCTGCAGCGATCGTCTTAAGGTATAGATACTGATGATGCCGGTGGCTCGTTGGTTATATACCCTCCTTTCCATTCCCCGTAGCTGCTCCTAGCAACTTGAACCGCGTATAATCCCAAACTCTTGCAGTTTGAGGGCCACAGTCTTAGCGACTGATACGTCTGCAGATAACAGGCGATCGCTCAGTTACTTTACAATGGTTGCTTTATCCATCTTTAATGTCCCTAACCCTGGATTTTTAGCCGCCAGCCTATCAGGTCTTTCATTGTCGTGGATCCCAGCATGGCCTGGGATAGGTATTAGTCTCTATGGCCGCAGATCCCCCATTCGCAATGAACATAGTCAGTGAAATCTCCTGGCGTGAAGGAGATAGATGAGAGGAAATGACAGACTCCAAAGCCAGTAACCCAGCTGATGTATCTAGAGACGAAATCGCAGTTACTCCAAGGACTCTAGGATAAGCAGGTCAGGAGTGTTGAAGGAAGTTTTATGATTATGACATGATTTTGTGAATCAACTTTAAAAAACAAAAACAGTATGTCAACCATTTGCTGCGGTCAACTGGCTCAACCTAACTTAAATGGCTATCAAGCCACAGCTGCGATATTTCCGACCTCCTGCACGTTTAAAAAAAACCCAACACGACAAAGTGAGGCGTTATGGCATAGCTCGCATGTCAGTGCCCTCTTCCTGTAGGCTATCGACCGTTCTGTAACGAGTCTTGCATGAAAGGGCAAACCAGTGTTAGTGTACCGAGAAATGAAAAAAAAAGTGTCACTAGAATCTAGATCTGTTATAATCTTCATCGTAAGTTGAGCGGCGCATATATATCTATATAATAATAATAACGACAATAATAATAATAATAATAATCATAATAAATGACATTCTAAACTTTAGAACCAGAGGACAATATCAATTTATCTCTTAGCATTTATTTTTTTATTCTCTAAATATGTATGTGTCTAAAGTATCACATTTGACCTGTCATTGCAGAGGAAGCTATTTTAATGTCATATAAGCATCACTTGAGAGCTTGTGCGTTATCGATGGGATCTATTAGCGACAGGTGTCTTGCACACACCGCGACAAAGGCGCAGAGAATAGATAGGCGGCGTAATATTGTGTTTTACTGAATCAAGGAAGCACGCTCATTAATCTTCGGCAGTGTTCATAAAACGTCTGACTCAAAAGAGTGTTCGATGGCTATATAAGAAAGATTCTATTGTCAAGTTCGGACTTCTTTCAAACCGTTAGGGCAAAGCTAAGCAGGCGCGTATGGTATTTCCTGGTGCTAGGGTCATACTGCACGCTATGTACTAATTGTGAAATCCACACCTCATTCTAGTTCATAATATGCAATATGATATTAACTCTACACATGCCTATCTCTGCCCTAAGGATCCGCAAGAGCTCCAGATTTGAAAAAAAAAAATAAAAGCTCTCTTTCATCGGCCCTAGTAATGCCCACGATTTGTCCAATTAAGGAACATTTGAGTAAAGTATTTCCCACAAGGCAATACCAAAATTACGCATCATGACCAGTGAGAGACTGGCCCAAAAAGTGACCCATCCAATCGTGACAATGCATGTTATTCGGTTCAGTCCAGATATTATCTGTAGTCCTTGCACTTCACTTTCTGATAAAATATTCATGTGATAGGAAATGTGCAGTATTATGACTTTTGAAAAGATATAGGTCTGATTGCAACAGACGATGAGGAAAATAGTAGGCCCATAAGCGATAGGTTAAGGACTCAAGCTGTAGAGTTATCGCGTGAACATACACTATGTTTAATTTATCTGGAAGAAAGATGACCTGATACTCAATGATAGTAGAAAGAGGGGAATGGTAAATGCTGAAAAATTGAATCGAGAAGTGTAAATGATAATGATTACCAAATATTGATTGAATGTCCCAGTTTCCCCCTCTTTAAAAGTAGTTTTCTTCCCACTTTGGGTTACAAACGCCTAATCCGATTTTCCTCTTTGAGCCAACAAACCGTTTACTCTACTGTCACTTACAAGAAATTCCACAATCTCTAAGTCTCTTGAGTAGTTTGCAGAATTCAATGAGCTTGTTAAAAATGATGTTTAAAACATAGGTCTTTCATTTTGTTTTCGAGCTACAAATCGATACTCCGAAATGTGTAAACAAGCTAACTAGTTTTATTAACGACAAGTGCTCCGCACAGAGGGCTACACCGAAACCCAAGTGAATGACCTAAACTTCAGGTTTAGTTCACAAAATCAGAAGAGAATGCAAACTAATTCGCAGGTAGGTTCACAAATTTAAGGCCCTTTCTCTACAATTCTATCCAAAGGACGGATTTTTTCCTGTCCTCCTGACGCATATGACAACATGCTATTTTCATCTACTTAGAAGTCTGTAATCTAGAACCCAGCATGCAAACATTAAAATTCTTTATGAAGTATATGAAACAAGAAGAAATTAAGTTACAATCACGTGCCATTGAACTTTACAAACATTGGCATCATTAACATCTTCTGAGGTACGTTTTTGGTTGGTTCTCGCTAGTAATGGTGAAAAAGCGTGCATACCTACCAGAGGTTTGTTAAAAACGTGATGTCTTTTGTTAAGACCGGAAGTGAGAGCTTGTCACCTGCAACCATCTTCGTTTCAAATTTTGTAGTGGAACTTTTTATCAAAGGCCTTGTATCTGGAGGAGGATATGGCAAGAATTAACGGTGACATGCATGCTAATGAGTGAGGCAATGACGTATAGCAAACGCTACTTGCAAGTCACCGCATTACTCTTTGGCACTTCAGCATCAATGACAGCCATCTTGGCTTGCCTAGAGACTGATACTTCCTTTGCTAAGGACCGCCCACAGAATGAAAGGACCGCCTCTTTCGCACAGCCGCAGGGACGAAACAAGCCCAGAGCAGCCCTGGCGAATGCCTATAAACACAGACTGATATTATGCAGTATGAATAAGCGCAAGAATCAGCTCCTCATAGAAAGGAAGAGAGAGCTGTTAGCTCTGTGAATGTTAATGATGTGAGAAAGTAGTAATGGAAAGACTGATGTACGACAAATAACATTAGTAAATGAGATATAACTTGCTAATATAAGAAGCTGTATCCTGAATTGAATTGAACTGAACTGTTTTGTTCTCTTTACAATTAGCTTAATATACTATGACTAAACATAGTACCCTTGAAGTCGCGTGTTCATCTTGTATCCCGTTATACTGATCACTGATATCCCTAATACCGCCCACAGATTATGCTAGGCTCCCCCCCCCCCC
>JAWQUT010000081.1:1552522-1577411 GCA_033807755.1 Ellobium chinense | reverse complement strand
CAACCCCCGAAAAAAAAACAACCAACAACAACAAAAAAAACCCAACAATCTTTTCGCACCATTTAATACATAGACAAAACAAAATCAGATATAGGGGTCTTATCAAGCGTTATCTGAAATAAAATGGGTGAATTTTGTAAGAGTTGAGGTCAGTTTTTGTCACAGCAATATAGAGACTTTAAGTGCAGTATATATCTATAGGATGATAAGAGCAGGGATTATATAGAGCTCACGGCAGTAGCTAAACGGTGAAACTCTGTTAATACAAACACTGCTTCTTCACGATACCTCGCATAGCACACTCTTATCTAACGGTCCCACTTATTTATTTCCTCATTAAAAGCACACTAAATAGTACAATACTTCCGATAACACTAACTTATATTCGAAAGCTTGGTCTAAACGGCGATTATAGTATTAGCTTTTCAGTATCATTCACGAACATCCTTCGAAATAATTGGCGATCAAAGCTGGGAGTAGACTGCCAATTTCCAGGAAATGAAGACGACACTGTACACTAATTCGTTATAAATTACAACACCACTGAATATCGCTGTTATTATGCTGTGAGAACAAGTTTCCAGGAAATCTTCAACCCTAAAGTGGCTGACTAACCCACTTTATGAACTACAGAATCCTTGAGACCTTCACAGCAAATCGCATTGCAAGGAGATGAAGCAAGATAAGTTATAGATTTGGCACACGAAGCTACCCAGCAAAAACAAGTAGATGCAAACAAACAAACAAACAAACAAACAAACAAACAAACAAACAAACAAACAAGCAAACAAGCAAACAAGCAAACAAAATCATAAAAATAAACAGAAACAAAGAAAAGAACATAAAAAAGAGGACCAGCACGCTCTCACTTCTGACTGTCCATTTAATCGAACAATAGAATGCTTCCCAGAGGAAATATGTAACTGTCAAAGTTGATAATGGGCCACTCATAAAGGCGTCAGAGTCACAGAAACCCACTTATAAGAAAACTAGCGAGCACTTTTCATGACAAATGAGTGCCCAACGAGAGTGGGGCCGCAATGGCGTCGTGGGGATCTGTATAGCTCGAAGGTGTGTCCGACTCTCACGGTGTGGTAATGACGCCAGTTACTTGGCAAAGGGAGGAGGAAATCCCATGAACTTGAGCTTTTTTTACACTCGTGTCGCCTGATGAGCCTTGATAAAGTTTGAGAGTCCTGAAGCACAGCACGTGACCTCCTTAAAAGCGTTATCGGTGACGCTATGTCATTATCATTTTACACCCCGTGTAAGCTGCAGTGCTTGTGAGGCTTGGTCAAGGCATGACTGTAAACATTCTTGCGTGGAAAGCGAACAATGAATCATAGATGAAGGGATGGACAAATGATAGGGAGGGTACGGGATAGTTAGAAAGATGTCTTTCATTGATTTTTTATGAACGTTTCTAATACAACAGCCTCCAAAAGTCAAATTTGGTTGAACAACTGCGACCAATTTTCATGCATGGTAAGCCGAAGAAGAAGAAGAAGAAGAAGAATAAAAGAAAGGAGATGTCTTTGCTGAGACAAGGGGAGGGAAGCGGTCATTGCAAGCTTAACAGTTCTACCCCACATCAGTTAAAATGGTTTGGGAAAACACAAACCCCAATTGTAACAGAAATGCTGTATTGCCATTATAGGTGTTGGACATTCACACATAAGCATTGTTTTCGGTGTCATGTCTAATGCCAACCCATTTCGTAACTGTGTCTATTCTTAAGACTAAATTTCTTCTGTCCGAGGGGTCACAGTTTCTATAACCTTACTTTGAGTCTGAAATTACGACACATTAACACGAATAGAGGCATGAAAAGATCTGGGAATACCCCACGAGCCCGATTTGTGCACATAATATCTCATGTACATATCACATGTAATTGTCTCAGCTGGAGAAAGTGTAATGGCTGCATTCAGAATTTCATGATTGTTTTGCATCACTTCATTTAACATTAGAGTGCCAGTAGCACCTAGTAAGAAAACGTGAAGAGACATAGTGGTTGTGTGGAAGGGGTGTTCTCATGTGTGTGCGTTAGGTGGGGGAAGGATAGCTGAATTAATTAACCCTATCTTTTTAGAGGGTTGGGAGGAATATCTTGAGAACCAATAGCTTTGAGTGTACGCTTGTATGAAATTAATGTGAAAAAAAATGTGAACATTTTCTCATTACTTCCTCGCCTCCGCCTCTCTGTTACTGCTTTTTCTTCGGTGCTCAGTATATGTCTTTATGGAGGAGAATGTGTTTCGTTAAGATCATTATCATCATCATGATCATCGTCATTATCGTGATCATCAATATTATCATTATCATCGCCACCGCCACCACCACCAACCACCACTGTCACTCATAATGTTCCGTAAACTGATCTCCCTCCTCATAATCTTTACCTGGATATGCAGGGATCAAAACATCATCACCTTCAAGAACACATACGATCTCTCCATCAGGACAATATTAATTTTAAAATCTTTGACCTCCACAGATTTCGCAAAGGAGGACGGTCGACCCTCGAGAAGGTGTTGTTGGTGCTAGTCGTGCTGACTTTGGCAGCGTTGATTGCAGTGGTGGTGGTTCTCATAGTGGAGAAAAACAAAGAGAAGAGTGACTTGATATTATCGAAACATGGTAGGTTACTTCGTACTGTGATAGGACTACGGATTTTAATAGTATTACCTCAGTACAAGCTAAAACCCACGCTAAAATGTGCAGGATATTATCTCAGACAAACACACTTCACTCAGGATACCAATATTGACAATAACACATCACACCTTAATCAAATGCATAGTGTTTTCCTAGTTGACAGGATATTGTCTCCGACATACACACATTCATACAGTTTACACGGCACATCGAAGTTACCAACAATTCTTTACACTTTAGCCTAACAAAGTGTGTACTCCTTCAACACAACCTGATCGAGAAATGGACTTCCTGAGGCAGGCTTGGCCAATCAGAATTTGGCTTTACGGACGCCCGTTTGATTTAATGACTTAACTGCGGCAGATGATGAGAAAAAAAGAAAAACCTGAAATAATAAAATACTCAAAAACCACAGAAAATTTATATTGTCGACTTTATTTCTCTAAAATCTAGACTGGAATATATCTAACTTACTCTTAAAGTTAAAGTTTGCCAAAGCACGGGGCTGGTGGGAAGTGAGGAGTAGAGAAAGGTAAACTCACAAGTTCATCTTTACATGTATATTTTTTCTTGGGTGAAAATGTGGGGAGGGAAGGCGGGTTATGATAGATAGTCACAGCAAAAGCAAAAATACCACTTTTCTTAGTTATATGTGCTTTTTTTATGGTGACTTTGCCTCTCAAAACAGACATATAGGATTCAGGCTAGTTACTAATTATTTTTTTTTAGGAAGGGGGTGTGGTGGTTAAGGGGATGGGGGGAGGAGGGAAGAGGAGGGAAAGTTTGGTCGGTGAAGGACTGTTTTATTTGCTGGCCTGAATTGGGAGGGGAGAACAGGATTCAAAAGGATAGATATAAAGTACATTTACCTCCCATTGCTATAATGATTCTTTCTTTCTTTCTTTCTTTCTTTCTTTCTTTCTTTCTTTCTTTCTTTCTTTCTACCCCCATCCGAGTTCTGCCTTCCCTAATCCATGTTTGTACTTGTATTCATCCCAGGATATGAGGTTTGCACCACAATGGAGTGCGTTTCAGCAGGTAAGAGACAAGCTATAGCGAACAGAAACATCACAGACTCGTGAACACAACCACATCACAAAGAACAAAAATGGACCTATATGATCGAAATAATACTGGAACTAGCTGACGTGTATCTTAGTATTCTTAAGGGGGGACACTATCCCTTTTCCAGAGATTGTAATGCACATAACATGGCGTTCAACTTACCACCTTTAGTTTAGTGCAGTGGATTGTTCTGCAAACTTCCACACCAAAGTGCTGAATGGCGGATTTTTCTCCATCAATGATGATGATTTTAGGACAACTATCATTTGCGATGGCACAAGTTGTTTGGCACCAGCTTTCACCACCGTCTCTAAACACCTTTATATGGAGGCTTTTGCCGATTTTCTGGCTAGATATAAAGTTGTTAAATGTAACATTGAAGGGTGTTGCTAGCTTCTGATAATTCTGCGTCAAGACAGAAAATCCAGAAAACCCTCCCTAGGATCATGCATAAAGATAACTAAGAGACATGGGTGAAAGCTGATGTCAAACAACTGGTTCCGTCGCTAATGACACTTGTTCTAAGATGTTGTTCCCTTGACGAAGGAGAATGCACCATTCAGCACTTTGGTGTGTAATTTTGCGTAGAAGTCCACTGCCCTCATGGAATCAATATCACACCATGTTATGTGCTATACAGTCTCTAAAAAATGGATGTCTTAGTGCCTCCCCTTAAGATGTTTCATAATACTTTATTCACTTGATATGACGGCTGTTTGATAATCTTGCCAGTTCATTTAAGTTTTTATGTGGTAACAATATTCAAGTAGGAAGGCAAGAAGGAGTAGAGGCAAAATCATAATAGGAAGACAAGGGGAGAGAGAGATTAAATAAAGAGCACAAGAGAATCATTCAGAAGTGGAAAGAATAAAACTGGTTGTACACTGTACAGTCTGCTCTCAGGCTTGGGTTCACTACCTTAATTTTGTAATGAATTACATGTTTCACTATATGTCATAATTGAAAATTGTAGTGCACTACATTTTCGTCACATTTACAAAAATGCAGAGCATTTCATTTTGGTCACTGTTAAAAAAAATAGTGTACTACATTTCCTCTGCTTTTGAGATCAGTAATTATTTCGCCTATTTTTACACTAGACACAGTTAGAGTGGTAAAAGCTAGAATTAATATATAAAATATATATTATTATAAAAACAAACACACAAACAAACAAACAAAGAAACCAAGAAAGAAAGAAACAAACAACAAACATTAGTTTAGTCTATACCAGCATGCTCTAAAACTACCATGATTATGCTGATCCAGATCTCCCTTCTTAATGATCTCCACTGAATGTCTTAATGTCCCTCATTTGGTTTTCACCTTGCATCAGCCTTAACTTTTGATCTTTGACCTTTGATCTCACCAGCCTCCCGGATACACAGCTACATCGATTACAGTGTTAAGCCCTGCGATGACCTCTACCAGTTTGCATGCGGGCGATGGATGAAGGAGAATGTTATACCAGAGGACAAATCCAGTCTCACGACATTTGGTGTACTCAGGGATCAAGTGGAGATTGTCCTGAAGAGTTAGTATAGGCAATTCCAGTAGAATGCCACATCTTTGACGCTGATTTCTGAAAAATTCTGTAATTTCCAGGAATCAGTGTAGATTTATATTTCCAGAATAATCAACCCTGTTAGTAACAGTCAAAGCTAATTGTATAAAGTCAGAGCTTTTCAGAAAATAGCGCAGCTGGGGCATTCTGCAGGAATTGCCCTACACTAAGGATTTGGGCCCTCTGTTGTGTTTACTAAAAAAAAAGAGGCAAACATCAGAATATTTCAGAAGGAATATGATTTGGAAATTAGATGTCATTCCTTGATCTGTGCTCCTGTTATAGCTTTCACTAAATAGAAAGGATGAAAACCCAGATCGAAACTAACAATGTTCTTAGAGCTTATTCTACAGAAATTGTATTCCCTTTTATTTCTGTTGTTTCTTATGTCGCCTTGATGTTCTTCAGTACATAGTCACTACAGGGTATTAGCATGTATTAAAGCCTAGACTATACATGTTTTGTTTTGTTTGTTTGTCAGATTTGCTTGAGGAAGAAAGCAAGGCCTCGGATCTAGGAAGTATGAAGAAAGCCAAAGATTTGTACACCTCATGTATGAATTATGGTAGGTAGAATATATATAACCATATCGTAACATGTTAAATAGGCAATACGCCCATTTCATTTGAGAGAGTTTTTTCAGAAGAGGGGGAAAAGTTTTAGACAAAGTAATCGCTGGAGCTATTTTTCAACCAATTACTTTGTGACTTACTTTTTTTTATCTTTGACGGATGAATTGGGTTTTAGAGAGCACAAAACAGCCCAATTTTCAAATGCCTATCTCTGAGGTGATTAATCTGTCTATGACTGGGACGATGTAATACGAAACCTATAGCAAAAATCTTTGGACCATTTACTCTCTTCCTGGATATTACATTGGCTCCGAAAATCGAAAGCCTGAAAAATGGAATTTCCTAGCCCGTGAACTTTATATTAAATTCGAAAGGTTGTACTGCATTTTACAGACCTCATCATGGAAAGGGCCATCAAATAGTGTGGTTCTTTAAAGTGATGACTTAAAGACCATGTTGCCTACAGTCACTGTCACAGTCATAAGCAGGTTGTCTATCTCAGAGATAGGTAGTTTGCATACTGGGCTGTTTTGTGATTGTTACAACCTAATACACCCCTAAAAAAAAATGTCACAAAAAGTTTGTCACAAAATCATTAGGTAAAGAAACGGCATCAAAGTTAGGGGTTGGCATAATTTTCTTGCATTGTCCAATACAGTTTTCCCTCTCCTGAAAAACTTACTCAAAAGAGATAGGCGAACTGCTAGTGACAATAATGTGAACTGGTGTATATCTCAAGCGACCGATCAGTTTGTTCTCTCAATTATAGCGTGGCCGTGCGGTTTGTGAGTTGTACAGAAACTGAAGACTGTCGAGTCTAATGTTTGTGTGTTCGACTCTGGGGCCGGGCGTTTTATGTTGTCGTGTCCTTAGGAAAGACACTTCACTTCCCACTTAAACCAGGTGTGAATGGATACTTGATTGTAGAGGTACGGAGACCAGGGGCTGCACCACAGTAACCAGCAGTAACTAGCAGTGACTTTGTTATATGATTTATTTGTAATATTATGTATTTACATGTCGTGTGTTCTCTTCTGTTCTATGTGCTCATATTATGAATAAGACGTGTAACATTGTGTTGTGTTGGAAACCAGCTTCCTACAAGGTAAACAAAAATCTCATTTTCGTTTTCATATGTTCGTTTCATATAGATCTCATGAATGAGAGAGGCGATCAGCCCCTGAAGGAAATGGTGGTCAACGAATTCGGCGGATGGCCATTGACTCACGCCGGTTGGTCGGAGTCCAGCTTTGACCTGGTGGACATGTTGA
The DNA here is from genome assembly GCA_033807755.1 of Ellobium chinense. Classification (NCBI taxonomy): domain Eukaryota; kingdom Metazoa; phylum Mollusca; class Gastropoda; order Ellobiida; family Ellobiidae; genus Ellobium; species Ellobium chinense. Next base: position 1,570,281 of record JAWQUT010000081.1, on the reverse strand, counting down.
TCAAGCTGAACATGTACGGCGTCTACCCCATCATCTCCTTCTACGTGAGCATCGACAATAAGAACTCCTCAACAAGGGTTTTCAAGGTACAGTACTAGCTAAGCCCACCGCGCGGCCACCACTCAAATCTGAGTTGACCGTATCTTAGAATCTTTCAACTAGCTATCTGTTTGTTCATCCTAAGCCTGATCATGATTGTTGTCTGTTATAATATTTGTTGAAATGCATCACTTACGGTGTCTTATCAGTAGCCGAAATACGCACAAATTCAGCATAATGTTCATTTTAAAAGCGCCTTGAACCTACTGACGAGAAAGCTTGAAATAATAACGCATCGGAATGTATCACCGATGGCAAAATGAACTATATTGAAAAAAAAACAACACCTAGAGATAGCGTTTAACCTTGAAATTCACAAAAGAAATACTTTCAGTTCGAAAGGTATCTTCCTACGATATTTCCGGTCAATAGTCTCTCAAACAGCCGAGTTATGGCTCTTCAAAAATGGAGTTTTTTAAAAAAAATATAAAATATGCAATTGGTATATCACAGATCATGATATTCTGGCGAAGTCAAGAGCCGTTAATCAGGTGTGTATTTTTGTTCCTCCAACGGGAAGATCTTCCAAAATAATACTAAGGTATACAGGACATCGTTACAATAATTATAAGGTATACAGTGTAGTCAAGCTTGAATGTTAAAGTAGCAACTTGCTGCTAAGTTCATCTTAAAATCTCGCAATTTCAGCTTACAAGTGTCTCATATCCATTTGGTATAATCCTAGGCCTCTCCTAGGGTGTACCTGGGTTTAGTGATAGTACTAGTGTTCGGGACGACAAAAGGACTTTGAAAAGTCCCTGGACAATATTTAGGAATCCTTTCTGTATCCTAACGTCGGTTCTAATCCAAACTCTGACCTTAGCCATAATCCGATCACGCCTTGGGAGAGCACCACTATCAGATAAGGTAGACATACGGCACTGACCACTGAGAATAGAAGAAAAAAATCAGTAACGATTAAAACGTTTATTTTTTCTCCAGAGCTTGGTGTGTGATTTTTTAATGTTTTCGACATAAAGGGAAATAGTTTGAAGATAGCTGCTCTCCACACCTACCGTATTTTCTTATTCACTATTAAATGACGTAAACGTCTACGGAATTCAGATTTGAAGCCCTGTTTTGTCTTGAATAAAATAATTATCTGTTTACAGATAGTATACAAACTCATTTTCAGTAAAAGTACAATTATCGAGTTTCGAAGAAGACGCTCTTCAAAATGTCTTAACATGTAAACTTAATCAAACCACAGATGGACCAAGCATCTTTTGGCATGCCTGGACAGAAATACTACCAGGTGGCCAGAAACGAGACCATGTTGATGGCGTATCAGAACCTCATTTATAACATTGGAAATGCCATGGGATTTGCCAGTGACCCTGACGCTGCACGGGTGGAGGTAGCTGCCATGGTGGATTTCGAGATTCTCTTGGCAAACGTACGTTAACTACAATCTGTGTCATTGCTTTGACTTGGCAAGATCAGGTTGATTGATTGATTGATTGATTGATTGGTTGATTGATTGATGGTTGTTTGATTGGTTGATAAACCAGTTGATTAATTGACTGACTGATCGATTAGTTGTTTGATTGAATGAGTGAACTTGACTTGCTAGCGTGGAAACAATAAGCATTTCAGCCGTCTTACCTGAATACAATAGCTAGATAAATAGGAGAATGTACATGTGGCCAAAACTTAGCTAACATAAGAAACTATGGTGATGAGAGAAATATTTATGAATGCATATAGATAAGAAACTCTCTCACCCAGACAGCAAAGCAACAGAATATCTTCAAAGGAAGATACCCCCTATTAGCACGTGTTTCGGACCTTTGACTTTCTGATATTCTAATGGGTTTGGGCCGCACTGTCCTTCTGTTGACTTTCTGTAAAAACATTTTGCTAAGGAAAATGCTTCATGCATGCTCATGATGTCTATAATAACCCAGTCTCTTGGTGCTCTTGAGAAAAATTTAACCTGCGTCCTACCCCCCAACCTCCCTCTCCACAATAAGTGCATAAGCTATGATAATTATTAAAGGATAAATTACATGAAGACCATATTTCGTGGTGAACTTCCGAAGATAGCTTGGAGGGCCTAAAGTATCATTTTCATTCCTTAAAGTTGAGGCACGGCATTTTTAATATGCCATAAAGGTAGAGGTGCTGCCACTGACCTGTTTGGTTGTTCTGGATTGGACCATAGAGCCATCGCAACATTTTCTTGAAAATTCTGTAAGGCACAAATCACCAAGCCAAACTCAGGCACCGATCAAACAAAGCACTTTGTGAAAGTAACAATCCACGGGTTCCAACTGTGTGTAACCATCTCTTCTGTCTACAGATCTCGGTTCCAGACGAGGACAGGCGAGACAGTAATGCTCTGTATAACCCCATGACTTTGGCACAAGTTCATGAAAATTATAGTGAGGTATTATTATTGAAACTGTTATTGGCTACAGAAGCTCATGGCAGTTATAGTCAGGTATTATTCTCAGAACAATTGGTTGTAGAGGATCATGCCAGTTAAATAATAAGGTATTGGCAAGTTACCTTTAGGTATGATCCTATTTCGACTTTTCTGGATTTTTTTTTTCTAAATACAAAATTTCTTCACTTTTCGTCAAAGTGTGTTCTTATAGCGCCTCATAAGGCTACAGAGAGCCTCAATATGCATGAACAGGATCCTAAATAAAAATATTTAAGAGAAAGGAGGGAAATCTGAGGCGAAGCAACTGATGCTATCGCAAATGATACTGTCCAAACGTGAATCAACTTTAAAGGATAAAATGCACCATTCAGTGTTTTTGTATGCAATTTTGATAGGAATTCCAACGTACTTATGGTGATAAGCTGCATACTATGTTATCTATTTAACAGTCTCTATGAAAGTATAGAGACTCCATTTAGTAATTCCTAAATCCTTGGCTTTCTCTCTGACAGCAATTTGACTGGAGACGATACGTGTTAGGTGTGACGTCAATACCGAAAATTGGATTAACGGACATCACCGATGAAGAAATCATAATTAATTATTCTCCCCTCTATTACGCTCGGCTAACTGAGGTCCTAAGAAACACACCAAAAAGGTATTGTACTTTGGACATATTATATTGAGAGAGAGAGAGAGAGAGAGAGAGAGAGAGAGAGAGAGAGAGAGAGAGAGATTCTCTTTAAGGTTTTTGTTTGATGATCTGATCTCAGGCAAGGTTTAGACAGCATGATTCATTTCCAGGTGCCTGCTTCGGTCTCTATTATTAAGTGACAAATTTTAATCGCTAGACGACATAATCTAACATACATGAAAACTTTGAATCCTTTTCTTACTCACGAATGCCTTCACCCATCTTCACAATGGAGAATGTGTATAGCGCACATACCCACAAAGCCCCAGAAGGTAGTAAAAAGTGCTGGTTGTTTATTTGTGTGCTTGCTCACGCGAAACAAAACCAGTGATATCAATGTATTGCTAAAAAGAAATTTGGAGACCATATGAGATACCTTTTTTCTAGGGTTCCATGTTCTGATGATAGTTGAAAGTGGAGAAAAAAAAAGTACATAAATGTTCTTACAAATGCCTTGAAGGGTGAAATAAACGTATTAACCATCTATTTCCTTTTCAGGACTGTTGCCAACTACATGATATGGCGCGTCGTTCGCAGTCTCGTCGGAACTCAGGGAGAGAAATACAAGGAGTTACTAAGAGCCTATAGAAAGGTTGGCTGATAATCCAGATCAAAACAATACTGACGACCTTTTGAGCAGATAAAAAAACACACAGTGAAGCAGCATATTTACTGTGTGTTAAATTGACAATATCGCTTTAAAAAAGCAAACCTCTATAATAAGGCTTGCCCGGACCATATGAGGAGAGGAGCTCACATAGAAATAACAAGAAAAAAAAACCCCCAAAAACCAGCAGTATATTGAAATATCTCTTTATTATTTATGCCTCCAACACGCCATCCAGCAAGCAAAAATGTCTGTTCTTTCAAAACGGTATTAAAAATTTTGAACACAATGCTTCAAGTACAACATTTTTATAACAGCAATATGTCATTAACTTTATGTCCCTAAAACGACATTGGCACCAAACCTTGACCAATGGGTCTCCTATATTATGTGGACAATAGTATTTTGGCCGGGCAGCTAGACTAAGATATTTGCATGTGACAAATCCCAGCAGCTTCTCACCCGTTTGAAAAAGGAAATTATTTGTAGACTTGTTCTTGTGAAGATTGAGTCGTTCTTTAGACTCTGAGTCAGCTCGAAAACAGCTTTCAGGTATGAGTGAATTTTAGTACATAAACTTAGAATGAAAAACCTGGCTGTCGGATAGAGAAGATAACTGGAATAAAAAATATTTCTTTCCGTTTAAAAAAATCAATCCAGCCAGAATACTCCGTGAGGTATATTATGGCTGTCTGGCCAGTATACCCACTATGCTGTACTTTTCAGGTCTTGTACGGAACGTCTTCAGAAACAGCCAGATTTAGGACGTGTTCAGCATACACTACCAGCTACCTTGGGCTGGCCGTGGGCAGGATGTTCATTAAGGATAACTTCGACGCTGACTCGAAGACAATGGTGTGTATTGGTACTTCGTTGTAACGTGTCTTGAACGAAAGGGACTAAGGAGAGCCGTTGTTTATATCCCAGTAGTTCTGAAGACGCTATCTTAACCTACCAAAAGCATCTATTTTACTGTATTAACAGCCCCATTACGTCAGAGCAAAGAATAGTCATAAGTTTAGAACATGATCGGCCTACAGAACTAAAGATTGTGTGTATGTAAGAGAGTGTGTAGAAGGTGACGGGGAGAAGAATGCAAATGGCTGTGTGACATGATCGGCTCACAGAAATGAATTAGAGATGGGGGTGNGGGGGGGGGGGGGGGGGGGGGGGGGGGGGGAGGGTTGTGTGTATGAATCATGATCGACTCCACAATACTGAAAATGAGTCTGGGTAAAAGCGAGAACACGTATCTCTGAACTAGAACATTTAACAGACTACAAGTATATATAAGTCTTGTGAGTACATTCTGAAGTATGTACGTATTTCATAGGTAAGTTGGTTACTAGGGAATGGTGGGGCTGTGGTGAAAATAAAGTGCTAGGGACAGTCAGAAGTTAAGAGATTAGTACCTCACTGATATATTATGCCTTTGAAAATTAGACACATCCTCTCGGTGGTATTCAAAATGTGCTTCCTCTCCTATTCATATTCCAGGCTTTGGAAATGATTGATGGGCTTCAGTATTCTTTCAACCAACTTCTGAACAATCTTGACTGGATGGATGAGGAAACGAAGCAGGTTGCTCGAGAAAAGGTAATTCTGTTTATTTGCTGGTGATTAAATTGTCATACAGTCAGTTAAGTGAAGCTGTTGTCGCTAGACTAGGGACTGAGATGTCAGGCAGTACAGATAGTTGGGGTCTTCAGTAGTGAATGTTTGCTTGTAGCAGAAATCGTGAATAAAATCATTGTCTTTACACAAAAGTACTGATTTTGTGGAAGAAAGGTAAGTTATTATATTGCAGATAAGTTTCAGTTTATGTGAGGCAGATTGGAAGAATTTTATAAAAAAAACTTTTTCTTCAATCACGATTTTCTCGCATTTCTGCCACTGCATTTGAAGTGACACCCTGTCTCTTCAAATGACCATAATAAATAAAAAAATCGGGCCAAAAGAATGCTAGGTCAAAACTGTTTTCACCTAATGACAGAAAACACCTTTCAAGTTATATCTAGAACCTGATATGATCAAAAAACCATGTAAGCCTCATGTTCACCGGTTGCAAAACAGGTGTGTATCTTACTGTGTTTAGTGTTAATGTTAAACATAGGACATGATTGATGATTGTAGTGTTATTGTTTCTGTGTGCCGATACAATCAATGTTGTTGTTGCAGTCTGTCGGTCTTTATATAATAAAAATGCTACCTCTCATATCCACAGAATGAATACATTCTTCCTAGAATTGGCTACCCGAAGAGCTGACAAATGACACGTATTTGGAGGAACGTTATGTCAACGTAAGAATAACCGCTAAGGCATTTGCTTGTTACGCTTGTATTTTAACTTACAAACAGAATTATTACTCCGACAAGGCCAGTGTGAAATGCTTGTTATAGTTTGGTGGTTTATTTAACCCAAAAATGTACCCGCAAATATGCAAGAGCATCAACTTGTATTATATAAGATAAGTAATAAGTATTGTCTAGCTTATATTTTACCTTGGATGTGGGGATCGATAGATAGTGTAGCGTCACTGTAACTAACTGATATGGCAAGAGATTTATGGACTGATTAGTGTTAATCTGACGAACTGGTTTTGCCTGCTCTCTTGCAATATACATTATTTCGTTACTAATTTACCGATTGAATTGTTATTATGTAAAACCGCTTAATTAGACTAGATGAAATTGGTTAAATGGTTTTCTAAATCATTAACCTTTTGAATGCCTCATATTCAGACAGATATAAAAAATATTCATGGACGCCACTTTTGCAGCTTGTCTGAGTTTTCCTGATGTCTTCTTTTCATCAGCTCACCTATCACAAAGATCAGTATTTTGAGAACGTCTTAGTGAATCTGAGGGAAGGATTCCTTGAGAGCATGAGGAGACTGAGAGAGCCAGTAGACAAGAAGAAGTAGGTTGGCTTTGAACATTTTGCACACAGAAGACATGGTAGACAGTAAAAATGTAGTAAAACTCAATTCTATATTTGATATTCCACCATTGCTCTGAAAGAAGGTAGACTACGTCATGGAATCTAATCTACAAAATGCTAACGTTTGTATGTGTGTTTATGTGCGTGTGCGTGTATATATTATGTGTGTGTGTATATATGTGTGTGTGTGTGTGTGTGTGTGTGTGTGTGTGTGTGTGTGTTTATGTGTATATATATATATATGTGTGTGTGTGTGTGTGTGTGTGAGACAGACAGACAGACAGACAAGCAGACAGACAAACAGACAGACAGACAATCAGACTGACTGATAGATAGATAGATAGATAGATAGATAGATAGATAGATAGATAGATAGATAGATAGATAGATAGATAGAGAGATAGAGAGATAGATAGATTGATAGATAGATAGATAAATAGATAGATAGATAGATAGATAGATAGATAGATAGATAGATAGATGATAGATAGAGAGGGTGCGAGACCATAAATGGAAGTTGATAGCAAAAACATGTTGGGTCATGAGTTTTAGAGCATTTGGTACAGAGGGGATTAGAGAAGAGGAGCTGGAGCCGAAGAAAAACATAGAAGACTTGGACATTGTTGTGTCAATAAAAACATAAGTGTATCTTTCTTAACGTTGGATCTCAGAATTTAACCTCTCTTAAAATATTCTCCTCTCCCTCCTCTACTCTTTCCGGGCAGATGGGAAAGTGCTCCGTCGACAGTCAACGCTTTCTATAGCTCTGTGCGGAATCAGATCAGTAAGTATTGAACATTACACTTTTTTTGTGGAAAAACTTGGACACTTTGATTCGAAAATGTCCGGTAACGGTGATGGGCTGTAGAGCCCAGAATTGGATAGGACGGAGAGTATACAGATGAGCGAAGAGAACGAAGTTAGAGAAATCTCTTTTGTTTTTTTTCGCCCTCTGCTGAGGATCAGTGGGTTTAGGGCTTGCTAGATAGATGAAAGATGCCTCAGGAGAAACGGAAACTCCCTTACTGGGAGAGTGAGGCAACAAAAGATCTTCAGAAGAAGATCCCCTCTCCCTTGCAGCTAGTGTTTCGATCTTTTGACTTCCTGACATTCTAAAGCGGGTAACTTTTTTGCCAAGTGAGTGAATGATGAATTAGACTAAAATGTATTATCTGTTTATTTTTCATCTGAAATTCGGATTCGTTCAGTACAGATACCTAAATGAAGGAGGTTCAACATAGAAAGTATGACGGCGCTAAGAAATTAGAAACTCAGAGTGTTGAAACTGGCCCCAACGATCTACAGTAAATATTGAACTAAATTGAGTTGTAATTGTAAACATGTCATATTATGTACGACAGGTCTCTTTATTTTTCGTTCTCCTTTACCTTTCACCCTCTTCAATGAGAACAGATTCTGTTCGACGGAAAAAAACCTCTAACTATCGCAATGCGAGGCTGTTTGGGTCCGACCTCCCGCAGCCTGAGTGGCCATTCTTACGAATAATGACCGTTGCACATGTTGTCTGCCGGCCGGGTGAGGTGACACTGGGGTGCAAAATTCTACCCCCACGCTTAGAGATCGGCAAGGAGATGCTTATAATAATATATTCTATAGCAGCACTTAAGCAGTCTGGTAAAATGTATTCTGTCACAGCATCATGAGGGTTAATAAAAACAAAACAAAACCGTCATCACTTTCTGTTTTCAGTGTTCCCTGCCGGCATCCTGCAGCCTCCATTTTTCAGCAAGACTTACCCAAAGTAAGTATGGTGACTGGAATATGGGTCGTTCGTTGAATAGTGTAGGGGTGGGTGAGATATGGAACTCTAATAGAACACTGTGAACTGGCTTTTTATATTCATGGATAGCAAAGAGGTTGCATTATGTAGCTCAGCAGCTCCATATATACTGAAGACTTTCTATGCACATTCATTCACATGTCTCGTTGTCATCTACTGAAATCGTTTTACTCCTAATGTTAGCATTATTGTCGTCGTCGTCATCATCTCCATCATTATCATCATTATTATCATTTGATACTCATTTGAAATTAGACTGCTCATCATCATATTCATTATCACCGTCATCGTCACGAACTTCTCAAGTCTATGCGCTAGGTCCTTTACTATGTTGCTAATTATTTCCCACTTATCTTGGGGGAGATAATTTACATTTTAAATAACCACATACAATTTGTCAGGCTTGATCTCCATTTGTGTTAACGTATCATACTTCTCTTATTTCGAATAATGAATCCTTACCATACAATTATGTGAAACAAGTGCTCACTTACATGCCTTCCTACTACATAATCCAACCGCGCATCTATGCAACTACACTGTTATTATTCCATTCACAAGTAGAATAACCTGGTAAAATTCAATCTGCGTTGGAGTAAAGAAAAAAAGAACTTGGGTTCGATTCCAGTCATGGTCATATTGTTTGGGCATCAGAAAAGAAATACATTTTCTCTTGTTCAAAAATCTGTAAAATATATATGTAGACTCTATGACAAAACAAAGATGTGAATGTATTGTGATGTAATGAAGAAAAGAAAAAGAAAAAAAATAGGATTCAGTTTACTGGCTGGACGGCTAGACTATATCTGACGGATTATTACGGCTGCATTAAAAATTTTATTTTTGCGGGAGACAAACATTTTGCCAAGTTGTGTCCTCCATTCGACTGCCAGATTTTTCAAGTACTGTATATCTACTGAAGTTCACTCATATCAACAACCTGCGTTCTAGCTCAGTGGATCAGAGTGTTGATTCAATATCTGAAGAAAGCCTCAACTTTAAAATTAACCAGTCTCTGTCTTTTCTTTAGATGAGTGAGAAGAATGTTGCTAGGTTTAGTCACATACGAAAATCACACTGTTCTGTCGTCCAGCCAAAATACTCTCCACGGGGTAATCTGAATGTTCAGCCAAAATACCCCTAATCAATTTAAAAAAACTTATTGATGTGCACTTGGCTTGATACTGGTTGAGGTAGTCTCAAACCACTTGATGGTAGACGAGACATAAACATCTCATGATATTGCTGTCGTCACCAGATCCCTAAACTATGGCGGTATAGGCGTTGTTATAGGTCATGAAATTACTCATGGCTTTGATGACCGAGGTGAGAATCGCTATACCCTAATGCAACACCAATAATATTATAATAATACGTTTACAAAATGTATTAACTAACTCGTCCTGTACACAATGTACAAATAGCATGAGGATCGGGCGTATATAAAAATGGAATGAAGCATTAATTAAACCGTCCCATACACAATGTAAAAATGCATGAGAAGTATTAACCTCTATTCTGTTTTAGAATATTATAAAGGGTACCACAGTTTCCAGATAACGCTCATGATATCTGTGGCCGTATAGATAAATCCAAACACTAATTACGTACTGCGTTGACTATTGTGATAAGCACTAATGTTTTGTGAGTTTCCTCTAGTGATAGCAGTGCGTTAAGGAACGTAAGGATTATATATACGGCCACTGCACTCTAATGTACACACAGTCTTTCTGCATGAACAAAATACTAAGCATGAAACCCTGTAAACAACATGATTATGATATTATAACTGCATGCTCTTGGAAGTTTGTGAAAAGAAAGATGGTTGAAGAGTGTGGCCAGCTGCTCTTGGAAGTTTGTGAAATGACAGATGTTTAAAAGGTGTGGCTAAATGCACTGATGTACATGTAACAGGGCACAGGTTCAACACTGGATTGGTTTAAGGCAGTATCTTCCGAGACCCTTTCCCCACTAGCACCGTACCCTGAGCCAGCCTCTGATTTGCGAGTCTATGGGATTCTCATAGAAAGTACTCATTAAACAATGTATACCGTGCTATTAAGCATCGTATTCACACACACACACATTCACTATTGTTCTGTCATTCAAATATTCACTTGGACCTCAGTTTTAAGCATTTCTCAATAATACATAAAACTTTCTTCTATGCATCCAGGGCACATTGAAGTTCTATTGTAGTAGACCTACTTGACCTGTGGTCTTAGCATGACCACTAACGAGTCTGGTCTTAACAGTCATCTCAAAATGATGAACGCTAACGAGCAACTCTAGATTTGGGCTAGCGACAACTTGAAAACCATCCGCCCATTGGCATTGCCCATCTTAACTGTAAGTCTAAGGTCGGAGGTCAAAGGCAGCAAAGTTTCTGCAACACGTGGGTGGTTTGAACAGTTCGGTTAAGCACGGCCAAGTCCAAATTTACGTTTGAATTAATATGGATTGAGTTATAAACAATGAAACACCAAACTGAAACGAATAAGGACTTAATACCGTTCATCTTCAGTCTGAAAATTTCTGCGGGACTTTCAGATTTTTAGGCGGCGTGACAGCCACTTAGTATGTGTTTCAATAAGAGACCTAAAAGCATTCATTGTGTTAAGCAAAAAAACCTACCTGCACATTTAACAGAAGCAAGTTACAAGAAAGACGGACTGATCGACCGACCGAGTTACCGACTGACTTAGCAACCAACCAGCCAACCAGTTGATCCACCAATCCAGTAGCTCCATATATGCTGAAGACTTTCTATGCACATTCATTCACATGTCTTGTTGTGATCTACTGAAATCTTTTTACTCCTAATAATATTATCATTATTGTCGTCATCAAACCGAACGACGCATCTACACGACCATCATGTCCACCCTGAAATTAAATAAATTATTGTTTGTTTACCAGATATTTAAACTATGGTGGAATAGGAGCTATTATGGGACATGAACAGTCTCATGGTTTTGACGANCAGACGCCTCTACCTGACAATGTATTATTCAGCTTTTAATTAAGGTTCTGGTATTCCAAATTCAAAAGTAAAGTTTGATAGTGTAAACCAGAAAAAGTATTCTGCATTTTAATTACCTCAGCATGATTTTATTTGGCATATCTACTGTTCACAGAGGAATTAAAACATTCATACCAACATGCTATCTCCCATCCGCAGAGCACTGGCTAGACAGCTTGGCCATGTGGCGAGAACGTATTTGACATAAGCTTATGGCCGCCACGCGCGCAGTGGTTGTAACAATTCAGACTTAGGATAATGTAACCCTGTGGGTTGTCTGGGGCCAGCAGAGGTGTTATATCATTATGACAGACACTTGAAAGACTGTTTTATTGGAAAAGTAGGGTATCATATGATTTAATACGGTCTGTAGGACGGTTCAGTCTTCCTTTAAGCAAAAAAACCTACTCGCACATTTAACAGAGAAGCAAGTTACAAGAAAGACTGACTGATCGACCGACCGTGTTACCGACTGACCCAGCAATCAACCAGCCAACCAGTTGATCCACCAATCCAGTAGCTCCATATAATCTGAAGACCTTCTGTGCACATTCATTCACATGCCTCGTTGTCATCTACTGAAATCTTTTCACTCCAAATGTTATCATTATTGTCGTCATCAAACCAAACGACGCATCTACAAGATCATCATGTCCACCCTGAAATTAAATAAATTATTGTTTGTTTACCAGATATTTAAACTATGGTGGAATAGGAGCTATTATGGGACATGAACAGTCTCATGGTTTTGACGACCGGGGTGAGATTCATTATCCAAGACATTACTCAGCTTAGAGATTTATATCATATCGCTTCTGTTGACGATCTTCGTCGTATTCCAATAGAGTGACTCTTGCAATCTATTTACTAACCGACTTCAGTATGCACTCACAGTTCATTATTTTAACCGCTAAAAGTGCTTTTGGAATACAAAGATTACTGGTTTTAACAGTGGCAAAGTTAATTCTGTGTTCGAAAGAAAGATATATTTATATTATTAAAATTTTGGTACAAATATGGCCCAAAATCGTACGCCATACACAGAGTGTAGCCTTCTTGGGTGCCTTATTGTCTAAGATTCCTCGCTGAAGCTTACTACGGAAAACCTCCAAAGCATATATTTTTATGAACGACAATTCCTGTGGTTACTGCCAGCGCGCAAAATTAGACAGCGTTGTGCATATGGCCACTTTTCTTTGCATTACATGAGCTTAGTGGATTAAAAGAATGGTAAACAGGATGCACATTTTGTATGATATTTGGGAAAAAATAAGGCCTACACTTAAACAAACATCCTTACGAAATTATTATAGTCTTAAGTTGTTTTTTTTTTTAGCTCATACCAGGAATTCAGAAATGTCAAATTTTAGCAGAATCACCTTAAGTGAATTCATATCAGTGGTGACTTAATCCACGATCTCACTTGTGATGGAATACGAAGCTATAAGTCAACAGGGCGATTTTCAGTCCCTTTGAACCCATATGCCCCATCCTGACTTCAAGTGTGGTACTACCTCTACCTCGATGACCTCATGCTTGTGACACAGTGAGACGAAATGTGTCTAAAGTTGTGTGTAATAGCTAGTCCGAGCTGTGCTTGACAACTATGCGATGGGTGAACCAAATTATTATCAGTAGCATGCTATAAAAACATATGACAGTTGTTGTATATCGTTGACACTGGTGGGGAGAGGAGAGGTAAAAGATATTTCACTCACTGATGTTTTCTTGGACGATAGAGGGGAGGAGATTAAAGCTCTGACCCACTAGGGGCGATGATGAATTGATTTCGTCTGGCTGAATAACTTATAGACCATTCTTAATTCTTAATTATTATTATGCATGCATGGTCATCCGGGCATCACAAGCTACAACTCGGACAATCATTACCCATGCTTTAAGTTCTTCCATTGCCACAGGAATTTGATTGGTTGTTATGATCCGTTACGTTGGATTTTTTTTTTTTTTGGCTAGTAATTGCATCTTTTACCTTGCCTATATCTAATATTCACCATCCCAGGTCACTCAGCTTCGGTGGAATCGGCTTCTTTATCGGCCATGAAATCACTCACGGCTTTGATGATAATGGTAATATCTATAATATTGGCTGTTTTGCCTCGTGCCCTGCATTTCTTTTTATTTCAGCAGGCAATGGAAATTTTATTTTGTTTCTCCTTGATTTGATGCCTCGATATGTTTCACCAAAACTATTTCATCTTTGTCTCTTGCTTACTTATTTTTTAAAAATCTCGTGGTCAGCCGTTGGCCAACCTAGCTATAACATAGATTGTGCAAGCTCTTTAGGGCGCTTTAATATAGATGCCATTCTCCGTTGGCTTAATGACTGTTTTGTGCATGTTTTAAAATCTCAATGTTTTTTAATGAATTGCCTTTTAAGAATCTCTCATTTTGTTTCAAATGATCTTAGTTAACTATAATTTGATGTGTTTGACTACATTTTGTTGATTTAAAATGTATGTCTGTGCACGTGATTCGTTAATTTTTGACATCCGTCATCTTGTAAGCCATGTGAATACATAGATTGTGAAAAGCAGACGCAAAGCATTAAGTATTAATTTAACAGACCCCGTTATAATGAAAATCCATGACAGGGACAGCTAGTGTAAGGACTACACAAAATGCATGGAAAATAATATAACCAACAATATTAACACTCTAAACTACGAGAGAAGAAAAATTAACCTTGCATACCAGTATTCAAATAGCCTGTCAAATGTAGAAGAATCGTGTATATTACGTGGAAAATATAACTAAGAATACTAACATCATGAATCATGGAAGAAAGTAAATGAATTGCAAAGATTATTACTCAGTGAAACCTTGTATTAAATGGCAAATAACCACTAAACTATCCTGAAAACAGTGAGCCATTGCAGGATACTTGGAACATTAATCATAAACCAGTCGACATATTTCATTATTATTCACGTTGGAAACGGCCCGATTCTGCTAACATGACAACTTCCTCGCTGGGATTCATATCCAAAAATATGTGGCATTTTCCAATCTACCATCCAACCCATTTTCGTACCTTTATCCAGTTTGCAGAATTCACTCCTTTTTGGGGGTCTTAGCAGCTGTACTGGAGTGGAATTAAATAGAAAATTTAATTTTCTTTCAATAATGTTTTTTTTTTCTCCTATTGCACATTAATGAAATATTCATGCCATTTTTCACACATATCTCTGACTCTGAGAATGATCTCTCTCAGGTTTAATCTATTCAATAATGAACACCATTAGTGAAATATCCTTAAGCAATAATATTATCAGGAAATATATGTATATTGAGAAATGCCTTTGTTAGACATTACTATGTTTACAGTTGATTCCATTTTTGTTGTTGTGTTTTCTTTTGTTTTTTTTTATGCATGCTTATATTACACTCTTTGCATTAATCCTCTTAGAAAGTGCTTGCCTTAGCTGTATCTATATTGTTTTATTTTTAAGTGTATCTTTGCTATGATCACATTTTTTGTCGTGTAAACTTTTGCTTGAACCTTGTTTTTTTTTTTCTTCCAAGAGCTTTTGTCTGTTGAACTATTTCTGTGAGATAGGCAGCGTTGCGCATACGTTTTACCTGTCATTATGAGAATTGCTGCAGAGGACTGACTGAGCACCGGAGGGGGGAGGGTCTGTCCAGAGTGTAAGGATGTCGGTTCTGTTTACCAGTAACCAGTAACACCTGTCATTGGTTTATTTCTCAGCGTATCTCCCCGATTACTATATTATTATGATACACGTGAGTGTTTAGATGGGCAGATGAACCAGTAATGACTGGATGCAGATTGTATGCATACATTTCTTTTCCTGGAAAGCAAAAATTTGGATGTATACTTTTTCATTGAAAATGAACTGCTCATTCACGGAATGTACGCATAGCTGATGACATGGAGTTGAAGAACATATTAAGTTTGTGTACCATATTCACTAACATAAGAATTTTACAAGACTTACATAGGCTAGCCCATTAGTGTAAAATGATGGTAGGGGTGTTTGGAGGATCTGGAAAAAGCAATCTTTTAAAAAATAAATGGGAATTCATTATTTAAAATGCAGTGGGATTTTTTAGCTGTTTGCACACCCTCTAACCTCAAGGAAGAAGGAGAAGAAAGAGAAGCAAGGAAGAAAAAGACGAAGAAGGAGAAGAAGACGAATAGCTCGCTAAATAAAGTAGAGACTGATACATTACTAGTTATCAATTTACAGTGGTCACTAATACTTTTATAATTAGGACGGGACCTGCTCCAGATAGCTTGTTAGGTTTAAATGCTCACATACCACAAAGTGATACATATCGTACAAGTAATACAGTCATGGAACACTGCCTCAGCTTGGTTTGCCATTTTATTTATGTTATTCCAACGCGATGAATGAATAGAATGTTTCTGTTTATATTCAGGTGCTTACTAGATTCTAATTTGCTCATTCATACTGTGCAGTCGTTGAATGCTTTAAGTTATATCACCACTAATTGTACAGACTGCGTGTAAGTCTGCAGATAGATAGATAGACCAATGAATTAAACTATCTTGACATATTACTTTGACCTATGATATACATATTTTTCAACCCGTGCTTTGAAACCAAACGTCTTAACTTTAAACTTAGTTGAAAAAGAGAAAAAGACGTTACTGTCTGAATAGAAATATTGTAAATTTCTTAAGCAATGGTCAAAATGACATCAGGAATCACCACTTCAGAATTTGAACAATAATAGGTTATTGCTTTGTTTGTTCTTGATCGGCTTTGTCTCATAACTCTCCATTCCTCTAACGGAATGAACCACGCTGCCAGGACGCCAGTACGACAAACATGGAAACTTGGTGCAGTGGTGGAGTCAGTCTGCTGTGGACAAATTCAAGGGAAGAGCCCAGTGCATCGTGGACCAGTATGGGAACTTTACTGTGGCGGAAATCAACATGAATGTGAGTCTGTCTGCCTTTATGTCACGTGTTTACCTGACTTTACGTCACATGTCTGCCTGTCTTTACGTCACGTGTGTGCCTGTCTTTACGTCACGTGTCTGTCTAACGTTCTTTGTGCCCACTGCATGACTTTTAACCAGTGTTGACTTTGCCAGCTTGACTCATAAGGAGCCAGAATTGGTTACTTTTCATGTTCCTAGCGTTTACACGTACATCTAAATTTGTTGCAAATAAGAAGCAAAGATGGGATAGAAAAACTGAAATCTCGTCACATCAGTCTTGCTTTTTACCTCATTGACGCCTAACCTTAGCTTTAAAAACAATCTTTGTTGTATTAATGAAGGGTCCTTGAATGGTCAGCAAACTGACTTTACGTATTCATATTCTTTTCCATCCTATTTCTAGCTCAATGGGGTTAACACACAAGGAGAGAACATCGCTGATAATGGAGGACTCAAACAAGCCTTCAAGGTAAAGTGACGAGTATAATGTTTTTAGGGCCCTGGTATTAACCTCCAAAATTACTACCATCAAGAAACTTATGTTTCCGCTTAGGTTTATTTGGTGGTTGGATTGTCAGCAGGATCATACAACAAAGTTTTCGATTAAATTAGCCGATCTTGGTGAAAAGGTTGGACTTTTTTTGAAAAAAAAAAAAACATTGAGGTTTGATGGCTGTCAGGAAAAAGGAGCATGCCTTAGAGTGATTAGAGATTTTCTAAAACTGTATTAGAGGGAACCACGTTTTCGTCTCTATTTTGTGTGTTCAGTTAGAGCCTACAAGAGATCATTCAGTTCACAGTGGACACATTTGCCCCGTGCAACTGGACCTTGGCGAGCGTATCTAGTAATATCATATTTCTCGATCTTTCCATTCAAAGATGCTTCAAAATTTAATAAGTACATTGCTTCCCCCCCCCNAAATCCCCCTTCTTATACCTTCCCTTTACTTGTTTTCAAGAATCGTCTTTTGGGGGCTGTGAAGATTCCATGCACCATTCCGAAAGCCAGTAGCCCGTCTGATGTTTGCTGCCCTGTTACAGAGCTTGCGGCTTCTCTTTTCATCCCCAGGGACGGATAAAGTAACGCTAAGCACAGGGTTACAAATGTGCTGCCCCTCTATGACAGAAAACTGGCATGCAATCCACAGGCCTTGAGACTCGCGAAGGCTTCGGTCTTTTCAGAGGTGCTGTGCTCTTGAGCAACTGTCCTACTTTCCCCATGATTAATCCGCCCCTGTTTACTCCTAGTCCTATTA
>JAWQUT010000081.1:1535384-1552509 GCA_033807755.1 Ellobium chinense | reverse complement strand
CCCCCCCCCACCACCACTATTCGCCTATGTGTTCTTACCAGTGTACTTACTTGCGTGAGTCTTTTCTGATTCAGGCCTACAGGAACTGGGTGACAGAGCAAGGCAAGGAGGAGGCACTCTTACCGGGACTGGATTTTACTCACAATCAACTCTTCTTTATCAACTTTGCCCAGGTAACAACAGCAACAGCAGCAGCAGCAGCAGCAGCAGCAGCAGCAGCAGAGCAGCAGCAGCAGCAGCAGCAGCAGCAGCAGCAGCAGCAGCAACAACAACAACAACAATCGCAATGCATCATTACTATTTATATCACCACTATTACAAAGCACTATCACTATCATCATCACAACAACAACACAGTGTATAGAGCCCCACCGTCACCACCAAAAACACATATATATATATATCGACTGTATGCATGTATGCCTACAGTATACAGTGTGTGTGTGTGTGTGTGTGCGCGCGTGTGTGAGTGAGTCTGTATATGTGTATGAGTACGTACTATGATGTGTGTGACCGAGTGGTGTATAGTATGTACTTTAAAGCGCCTCGAGCATTTCGAGGATGGGGCCGGATAGAAATCCTCTTTATGATGATGATGATGATGATGATGATGATGATCCTCTCTATGATGATGATGATGATGATAATTATTTTTAATATTGTTATTATTATTATTATTATTATTATTCATCTCTGTAGCTCTGGTGTAACTTGATGAGGGAAGGCGATGCTTTGAGCAGGATAAGAACAGGCGTGCACAGCCCAGGGCGTTTCAGGTTTGTTATTGTCATTGATAATTATTGTCATCGTTGCCATTATTATTAATATTATTATCATTTTAAGAACAATCGCAACTATCATCACAATCACTGCCACAATCACCACCAGCTTTCACCGTCATCATTACCATCATCATCAAGATGACAACAGCGACAATAACAATAACAACATCATCATCATCATCATCATCATCATTGTCAAAACGTAATACGTTGTCTGTAGCGAAGGGTATGGACTAGACGATAAAACTATATTTTTTGTCTTCTGTTCTTCTTTATTTCAGAGTAATCGGCTCCGCCCAGAATTCCCCAGACTTCGCCGAGGCTTTCAAGTGTCCGTCCAATTCTTACATGAACCCGCCGAAGAAGTGCGAAGTCTGGTGAACGTGATGCCACTACTGAGATGAAAATACAAATACTAATATGGAAAGAACTTGACGAAAACCTCAATGCATTTTTATTTCACATCCAAATTGTGTAAAGCGTATATTGTAATAGAATGTATTACTGTTTTGGATAGAAAAGTGTTAACATTTTGCTGCCGTAGCATTTTTTTCTTCATTTGCCAGACGGTAGTTTTAAAATCCCCCTGAAAACACGCCAACTGTTCTCGCTTGGTCTAGGGGAGGTAACCATTAAAATTTCATGGTACACTATGCTAAAATTCTTGTTTCATCCATCCCCTATTTAGGTCTTGCTGACAACAGGATTATGTAGACGTTTAATCAGCAATGGTAAATTTAGCGTGCCTGCGATACATAACGGCAGCAAAATTTTAAATCATTTAGTCACCATGGTATAGATTTTGATATGAATGTTTCTAGATGGTCTTTCTCTGGTTCTGGAGCCGTGAACATCAGTGTTTTATTTTTAAATGTTGGTAAAAAAGGGGTTTGTGAGAAAAGGGAGGGAGATTTACGGGTAATTAAGAGAGGTAAACACTAGAGAAAAAGAGAGATGTTTAGATGCTTGTATTGCAATGGATAGCAATTAGCATCGAAACATCTCATTATCATAGTGCAACGATGTATTAAAAACAAATGACATCTTTCTAGCACTGTGCATCTGTCATCCCTGTCACAGAACATACTGTTATTAGTGTTATAGATTTTAATCAATATAATCTTTCATTGCACTTTCATTCAAGTTTAGGTGTTTTTAATGAGATTAGAATTGAGCGTGAAAGAGTTTTTGTAATCAGATTAATGAAACAGTGCTTAAAGTTAAAGATCGAGACAGAAGTATTTATACTACTTGTTACAGCTATGGGAAACTGGCTCTGACTTCCTTGTGAAACGCGACATATTTTGGCTACACGTATTTACAGTAAAGAAATTCTACACAAATATTACAAATAGATAATATTATATTATAGGCCTATTATATTGATGATATATAAATACACCAGAAAGTAGATTGATGATATATAAATACACCAGAAAGTAGAAACATGATTTCCATACAAGAATCTACCATATCCACATGCTGAGTGAGAAATATGATTAATTGAATTGATATGATTTTGAAATATTACCTTTCTCTGGCTGATACCTTACTTACTTCAGGACATAACTGAAACATGACTTTCGTGAGGCAATTACACAGTCATAATAAAAGTAAAATTACCTAGGGATCTGATTGACTGCTGGGATTCAAACCGTACTTTTATGAGTATGGGGTCTGTAAGACAAGAGAAACGTACTCCATGCATACTTTTTACCGAAATATAACATCTTTTTTTTTTCAAACGTATGGAGTTTATTGTTGCAAGGTATGGTATAGATTAACATAGTCTGCTCTATGCATTCTCCCATATGGTAAGCCTTGTGACCTCCATGCTGTAAATCGTTTGTATTTATCTATAACTTCGCATTTTTACATGAACGGAGTTAGAGAAATAACGGGATCGCGAACACAGTTTCACTGGCCTGAAGGGACCAAAGCCCTCATAAAAACTGCCACGTTCTGGAAGTTTTGAGCCTGCGCGTGAAATTCGAAACATTGTCATCAAATCTAGCCCCAAAACTCTTAACCAAACTTCCTAAATTTGCTGGTCTTTTTATCTGTGGATTTAACATTTAATTTTTATAACTGAGAGATTGCGCATTAACGATGAGATATCTAACCCTCGTAAGAATTACATTAACTCTGCATGTCGCAGGCCACGAAGGGTGCATTCAGCATCGATGCACCTATTGAGAGATTGCGCCTTAACAATGAGATCTCTTACCATCGTAAGAATTACATTGAATCTGCATATTGATCGCCACAACAGCTGCATTCAGCACAGACGCACTAATGTAATTCTTAAAACGATAAGAGATCCCATCGTCGGTGCGCAAGCTCTTAGTTAATTCGGACGGAATGTAAAGTATGCAGGACACACTTATGCATCACACCGATAATAAATGTCTTCCACAAGTAGTCTTGTATGTGCTATTAAAAAAGGAACTACATTGTGGGTGCTGTTGTATAAATGACCTTATGTTATGAAATAAAACGAAACATTGCACAATGTGATTAATCAATTTAATCTGTTTCAAAATATGCTGTCCTTGGCATTGGTAATGGTATAGGTAAAATTCAAACAAGGGAATTAAAAACAGACAACAAACTCGGGCCACCATTCTGAATGAGATTCAAGGCATTGCGTTTTTTTGCAATGAGTTTGGTGTACTGCTCAGACCCAGGAGGAGCTAAAAAAGCTAAGAACATGAAGAGTACTTATCCCAGTAGCATTAGAGAAAGAGAAAGTGAGGCAAAGAGAGAGAGAGAGAGAGACAGAGAGAGAGGGAAAGAGAGAGAGAATGTGAAAGAGAGAGATTGATAAGTATAAATATTGAAGTGTAAACATTCATGGAATTGCTGATTGCTGACATGGGAGATAATAAGTCTTTTACGTAAAATCGCTTGGAGAACGAGTATGGCTTATATCCCCTTTCTTGAAATTCATACGGCCTCTTTTTTTTTTTTTAAGTCTTTCTGTGTCCGATCGGGAACACTCATTGACTGTTACATTTTGCTAATAATTTCTCTTCCTCTTCTTGCTTCATCTCCATCATAACATGATACAAAGTGTGTTAAGATAGCAAGGAAACTCATGAAGTATCATCATTTTTTTCTTCCATGCAAGTTTCCATCCTTGATTTAATTGGCAGCGTCCGCGAACATTTGATCATAAGACGCAGGTCCTAGCCAGGGCCGAGTTGCTTAATGCTGGGACTGGCCCACCTAGTGCTTGTTTTGGAGTTAGAGGCAGGGCTGGGAAAGACAAAGAACATTATGAGAGAGTATTTAGACGATGACAAGTGAGAGCTTGCGTATTAACGACGGGATCCCTTTTTACCTCGTAAGAAGGACATCAGTGCATTCTGCTGAGTGCACCCTTAGTAGTATTCAATATGTAGAGTTAATGCAATTTTTACGATGGTAAGAGATTTCATCGTTAATGCGCAAGTTCTCACATGTTTCGGGACTGTCCCGAGGTCGCTGTGCCTTCTTTAACCCATCCGGTACTCTGCCCTAACCCAAAACTAAGCACTGTGTGGGAGAGTCCATGTATATTGCCGCTTAAAGAGTCGAACCCTCTTAATCGCAAAGTCTGAACTGCAACGTTCGGTTAATCCCAACTTACTTAATCACAGCTTTTTTTTATTTTTTAAAGCAGAAACTGATAATGTAAATTACATTTTATGTACATAAAAAGTCATTGGGTAAAGGCAACTCCTTTTAATTGCATTTTTTGTGATGTTCTAGGTGACGTTGTGATTAAGCGGCCTCGACTATCATTTGTGAATTCTTGTATATATGACCGTGTATGTAGCATACTTATATTCTCGTAACATTCCAACCATGTATTTGTGAACTGTGTTTTTGCCTACATCAGCGTTGAGTGTCTTCGACAGTATTTAGTTTTTAACGGAAGTAATTGTAATTCTATAGGTTTAACAACCCCCTTTGCTACATTACGTTTTTGAGTTGCTGATGACAACAAATTATCATAGGCTCATCGACCTGTACGCAGGAATTGTTCATTATTATATATTTTGAAATATGGCATAGGAGTATGATGGGTACCATACGGGAAATGGGGCAATCCTCGTCAGTGATTTTGTTGACGGACGGATCCCAGCCGAGGTTTAGCCCGAAGCACATATTGTGACTCGTAATGGGTGCTTAGGTATAAATCTCGGCTTGGATCAGTGCAATAGGCAACCGGATATTTATATGAAAGTGGGTCCTTAGCCAAGCACAGCGCCAGCAGTCATTTCTGAGATGTAGTTGTGAACTCAGAAAGCTGAATCAAGGCAGTTCATTAATGACAAAATTGCTCTACGTATATGTATTTCTGAACCCTTTTCCTTTTGGCTTCTCAGAATAGACAGCTGTTGTGGCGATCGATTTAGGGCTATTTATAATCATCTTCACTATGTATTCTTTCTATGTATGGTATTGAACAGCAATAAAGGCTTTATTATTTTCGTTCATTCCATAATAGAGCTTGGTATAAACATGTTTGTGTGTTGAAATAAATGGTGTTTATAAACTGACATGATAGTGTGGATGTCGCACATGTAACCATTGGGGATTTGCACATTAACGACAGGATGTCTTACCACCGTAAGAATTACATCAGTTCTGCATGTCGAACGCTACCAAGGGTGCATTCGGCACTGATACTGTAGTGTAAATCTTACGATGGTACGAAATACCTTCATTAATGCACAAGCTCTCAATAGATTTTTAGCACTGTTGGAAATTGCGGTGATAATGACAGGGAGTATACCTATTTCCACAGTCCTATGTCTATATTCCAATATAAGAACATCTTTACGCTTATTTTTTGAACAGGCATTGTTTACGAAATTGGGACAGCTGATTATGACAGCAACAATCTAGTGACAGTCTAAGACTGAATGAAATGAATACAGGTAATATTATCTGATGTTGAACAGAGAGTAAGACATGATTTAAAATCGGGTATATCATAGGAAACCATAGGGTTGTGAAATTATAAGGCTGTGGGAACATAAGAATGTGGGAACATAAGGCTGTGAAACCATAGGATTGTGAAAACAGAAGTCTGTGGAGACATAGGACTGTGGGAACATAAGAATTTGGAAACATGACCGTAGGAACATAGGCTGTGCAAACAGAAGTCTGTGGGAACGTAGGACTCGGGCAGTATACGGATGTGGGAACATAAAGCTGTGAGACCATAGGGCTGTGAAAACAGAAGTCGATGGGAACATAATGACTGGGGGAACATAAGGATGTGGGAACACATGACTGTGGGAACATAGTCTGTGAAAATACACGGCTATGGAAACTTTGGACTATGAGAACATAGTATTATGGGAACATTGGGCTATGAAAACATTGCAGCCACCCAATCAGTAAACAGCTTCGACGTGTAATGAAAGTACTTCAGAAACGAATGGCCTTCCTAGTATTGCAAGCGAGAAAATAATTCATGTCGTGGTTCTTTATCATAACTTTTATTGCAGCTTCCAGCGTATGAGATTATCAAAACTTCATCAGTCCCAGCTCTGAAAATTAAATTGGCATTCACATCACTTCTACAACTTTCATTTATTTTTTAGGATACACCTCGTACAATCCTACAAAAACATTTTTTCAAAAAAAGCGTTGTTAAAATAGCATACCAAAAAGGTCGACCAACCACTCTCCCCAGTAAATCATAAAAATCAAGAATAGTCTCATATTATGTATACTTACTATAACCCCTCCCGTTGGCTTTCTACTAACATTAAGACATTAAGATGTACACAGCCGAAATTTACTGGTAAAACTCAAGTGATCCACTACTTTACTCTTGTAGAATATAGAGCATTACTATGGTGCGCACTGCTCTTTTCCAGTTCAATTATGTTGCATGCAAAAATTACGCACCAAAATGTTGAACAGTGCACTTTTCTTTGTTGTGGGTAGTGATCTTAGGTAAGTTGTATCTCAAACTGCAGCTGTTGCTTGATCATAAGATTTCACACATGTATCTGAGACACAGTGACGCACGTACTTACAGAAGCATTTTATATTTGTGAGATTCCATCTCGTTGTTACTTTTGAGAGGCAGCGTTTTCCCTTAGTTCCACCTAACTTTTTCTTGAGAAACACATATTAAAATCCCCCTGTAAATATGTGCCTTTACGTGTCTTTGATAAATGTGTGAAAGCTGGTTGTAAAGTAACGAATGTCCTTCGAGATAACGTTTTCCTAAGATCACCATCCATAACATTAAAAAAAACTGCACTGTTCAGCACTCTGGTGCGCAATTTTGCATGTAAAATGTATTGAATTGGAAAAGGGCAGTGCGCGTCACAGTTGGGAAGCGTAGTGGATTGTGTTAACATACTTCTTATTGTGCACCGAAAGTGTGGCAGCTTTAGATATATTCACTTTACTTTGTCAATCCAGCGAAAACTTGAGATTGAGTCCTACGGTCTGCGGTTCTGGTAAAAAAGTAATGTTTTGGAGTTGTTTCCCGTCTCCAAACGGTGGATTCCAAACATCGGGCATCTTTAGGATCCACGAACTTTCAGTACCGGACAGCGAAAACTAGAAATCCGTTTAACCCCACCTAAAGTTTTAATAAATTCAGTTTATGTCAGTTGAAGATACACATCCCATCCAGTGTAAAATACGTGCAGTGAAGCAGGTGATCACACTTTACCGTCACTATGCCACGAAAAATATCTAACATAATATTCTAAGTCAGACTTTCGTCATTTTTAATAAGGGTGCCTAGCTCCTAAGATCAAGGTCTATGCTGACATTTAAAAAAAAATATGCCATTATTTTTCGGTCATGATTTCCGTCGTCAACATTCAGGGTGACATTTTTTTTTTTTGCCCTGATATAAAATTGTTTTTCTCCCGTTTTCTCTCAGAAGTGTGAAACACGGTTTAACTTGTTTAAGCCATTTTCATAGTACGATGACGTTACCCGAGATTATTACACGCTCTAGAAACAAACAAACAAACGCACACACAAACATACATACATACGAGCACTCACGCACGCATGCACGCACACACACGCGCGCACACACACACACACACACACACACACACACACACACACACACACACACACACCTNACACACACACACACACACACACACACACACACACACTTAAAGACAACGACAAAGGCCTGGGGATTTCAAATTCCGACTTCTTGTTTTTTCTCGTTGACTGGGTTAGAGGCTTTCCGAATCATCGTTTCACCACACTTTGCACTTCTTTTTCGGATTCATTTTGGAATCTGGACTACACTTAAACGCTTTTGCAAAATCTGGAGAATTCTGGGCGGCGCCGTTGACTCTGGAAGAGTGAAACATAAGATACATAAAATATACTTGAGAGTTTAAGCATTCACGATGGGTTCTCTTACCATCCTAACAATTACATCGGTGCTTTTGTGTTGAATGTGCCCTAAATAGTGTTCAACATGCAGAGTAAATGTAACTTTTACGATGGTTATCACAAAATAATTTCCTTCTGTTTTTTTATGCTACAAAGAGTAAAAGGCGGCATGTTGCTGCGCTTTGCCATAAACGAAAGTCTTAACCGCCTGGCTGTTCAGCCAAAATACTCGCACAAGATTAGTCTGGCTGTCCAGCCAAAATACCCGAATCCATATCATAAACGTCTTGAAAGACGTGGTAATTATTCAGCCAAAGCAATGATTAAGCGTCTGCGGTGCCCTGGTCGACTAGTAGATATGCTAGGGCAGCAACAGCTTAAATGTAATAATATAAGTATGTAAAAATTATGTAATAATGAATTATTATATAAGAAGTCATTGTTATATAATATTGAATTATTATATACGCATGTATTATTATATAATAATGTATAATAATATAGTAATAAGTATTATATACAGACTGATGCCTGCTCACGCGACTTCACACTGTTATTACTCCATCATGCCTCTAGGACTTTCTCAACTTCCTGAGGAGCATATAGTGACGCAACCATTTGTTACTGGCACTTATCACCAGCATTGTGACAATAGCCTCCACTGCCTACAGCCAGATACCCATTTTACAGATGGGCGAATTGGGGAAAATGTGGAATGAAATGCTTTCCCAAAGCACTTACAACGCGGTGGCGCTCGGGAATAGAACCCTCGACTTTTAGATCTTGATTCCTATGCCGTATCCTTTCTGCCAGGCTGCTTATTTGTGATGGCGTTTATTATTGATGGTAAGTACGCAAGCGATCTATGATGATGATGGTAAAGTTATGAAGAATGATAAAGACGCTGATGTCAGCGGCCAACCTGAAACGGTTTGGGCTGTATTTCTCTGTCCTGAGCTGGTGCACAGTCTGAGTTTCTTTCGTCTTGGTACAATAGAGCTGCGGACACAAACCAAGGGAAACAATCCAATTAATACCTTAGTCATGCTGTCAAACAGTACAGGTACTCTTTTCCTTAGGTACAGTACTTACCCATTATCAAAGCTGTTGACATTACTTACTCACAACATACACACACAGATGCAAGGGGATACTTATAAACATATATATACACACACACATACACACACACGTTCATTCATATATTCTCTCTCTCGCACTCGCTCAATCTCTCAGACACACTCACTCCACCCACTGACAGAAACCTACACACTTTTTTTTTTTTTGCACTTCACATCTACTGCTGTTGTTGTTGTAGCAGCAGCTGTTGTTGTTGCTTTTGCTGTTACTGTTGCTGTTGTTTTTGTTGTTGCTATTGTGTTATAGTTACTTGAGCAAACCCAATGAAGAAGAGTTGATTGTGATTATAAATCAGTTCCGGTATAAGTTGTTCCTCCCCGCCTCGCTCTGTCACCCAGCTCCTGTAAGCCTGCATGGAAAAGAGAAATTCATGAAAGCACGGCTTATAAGCATGGAGTACAGTACAGCGGAAATCATTTACAAGGAGCGCGGTTGTTACGCTAACCTGGTTATATCGGGCATAATCTCAATCTTCCTTTTCCACCAATTCTTTCCTATTGTTAATGCAGTCGAACAAGGATAACTCAAATAATCTTTTGGAATCTGCCGAATGAGGTATTTTCAGACGGGTCAGTTACACCACGTGATCTAGGGATTGCTAGGATATTTTGATAAGTGACGAGTAATCATACATAAGCAGAGCATGTAAACAAACCAACGTGTGAGCAAGATTTCCTAGGTCACCTGATGGAGCTGAAAATACCTAATTTCGAAGAATATGTACAGACTATAGAGAGATATACACTTAGGGCTGAAGGTTTGGTCGAAATATCATGATTTCGCCTTTCACTTGTTCAAGGTAATAGTGTTCGACTATATAGCCTAGTCATAGCGAGATTGCAACACTCAAAAGTGAAGTCTAAAGTCCTTGTCTAATCTTTATTAGATTACAATTCTTGATGAATACAAAGTATTTTATGGTGTATGCAAAAGATATTGTCCATAACATGACAGTGGGGTGTGAAATGAGAAAAAAAAGCAACAAAAAACTTTCTCTATCCATAAACCACATCCTCAGGCCTGCAGAAACAACTGAATAATTTGTGATTGTGCTTCCCAAATGGCGTAAGTCATTTTCGCAATTCTTGAAAAAAACGAAAACAACCCGCCGTAACACTTTTTAATGGTAAAGGAAAAAACAGCTGGTGCTATCTTGACAACTGCAGTTTTGGAGAGAAATTATTGGCTATTTCTTTAACATGTCAATATGAGTCTCGATGTCATAAACAATATAGTACACCTATTCCATTTTGGCCTAATTCGAATTAAGGCCATTATGAAAATGCAGTGTCGATGTTACCCGTGATGTTGTTTGCTTTTGTGTCCAGGTAGATCGCCGAAGTTTTGGGGATATATGCATGGGAAAACGCTTGTGAAACATTTCAGCATTTTGAGAAAATTTTGAAGAGCAGTATAGCAGCGTTACAGTGCCGTTTGTGAGTCGTACTCAGAAAGTGAAGACTGTCAAGTCTAAGGTTAATGTGTATGACTTGCGAGCTGGGCGGTTTACGTTGTATTGTTCTTGGGAAAGACATTTCACTTCCATTCCTCACTCGACTCAGGTGTAAATGAGTTCCTGGCTTTGGAGCTTGGGGGACCAGGGCACTGCACCGCTGACGACCAGCAATGACTTTGTTATGTATTTCATTTGTAATATTATGCATTTATATTTATAATGTGTATTGTTATATATGTTTGTATTATGAATGAGATGTATAACATTGTGTGACATTGTAAAACAATTTCTTTACGAGATAAATAAAATCATCTTTTCTTTCTTTCTTTTCTATCGTGTTTACCTGAAAAGCTTGTTGAAGTCCTCCATTGTCAGCGATGTTTTCTCTGAGAGTGGACTTGCCATCGACCTGGAAATAGAGAAAGTCGGTAATCATCATACATTTAGAAACAAATAAAAAATCCCTACTGCATTCACGAAAGGTTCAAAACGCCCAAACCACCAAAACAATCAGTTCAGATCTAGTTTAGATCACTAAGGGAAAAAGCCCTAAGATCTAGTTTAGTTCGGTTCTATGAATATTGAGTAGTTTTCCGATCGGATCATTTCCCCTCAGTTTTTGAAATCAGCATTGAGATTTGATTTTCGAGGTAATGTGAACTGATCCGAAATTGAGGTAAATATTTGAATTCAGGCAAAGCATCCAACATAAGTGTAGTTCAGATCCAAATTATTTCGTCCAAATTAGCTATTAAGCTCAGATCAAGTTCACGTGAACTGAACTTAAGTTCGCAAATTGCATTAATATTATCTCAGTTCTGCCCAAAGCCTGCTTTCAAATTACGAGGTGGCCAGCAGGAGACAATGATGCCTATGCTATCCGTGTAGCATTATGTTCTTCATTCTCTCCTTTGCACCACATTTGACATCGGTTTTATATTATTCTATCGTTACTGTGCGTGCTTAAAAAAAAATAAATGTGTCAGTCTGAAAAAAAAAAGATCCATTGTTTTAACACCAATGCCAGCTCTAACGGGCTGTAGAAAGGAAATGCAGAGTGATAATACAAGGTTGATGATGGTGTTAGAATTTAGTGATCATGTATAAAATAGAGGCAAGTCACTACAGATCTTTCCTTAAGGAAACAGAAAGACTTAATTTGATTATTAAAAATAGGTACTGACAGGCAAATAATTTAAAGTCCGTCTTGACACATGAGGTTAAATCTCTCTACTTACTGCAGCTGCAGATATTGGTTTTCTATTATACATTTGGCAGCTTCGAAACACATGTGTCATTTTTCTGGACAAAGTGCCATAGCTACAGACTTCATATTTGGCGTGAGGGTACGAATAGATACGTCGGTCATCATGACGGCCTTCGATGTTTGCCATTTGGAATCTCTGAATTAAGTAAAAAATAGTTTTTTTAAAAAAATTGCGGTCCTTCTACGGCTATTGATAATCCAGGTCCGAAAAAGAAACGAAATTGCGCTAGCGGATGACGTCACCAAAATGTGTATACGTGAAAGTATTCGACTGCCGAAACGGCAGCCGTGTTCTGCTCGAGCGAGCAGAGGGGATACTAGAGAGACACAGATACACACAATAAGAAAATTGATCAGTGAAAGTTTGGTCATCCCCCGGTGTCTTTATATCTCTCATTTTCCCCGGCAGGGCCGGGATCTCAGCTAGTCTTTCTATAAATAAACCTAAACCACCTCCAAAGGTATCAAAATTTAGGCATAAGCTGAAGTCTGTAAAGTTGCTGTACTGGTCGACATACAAACAACTGTTTCTTTGAGCTATTCCTCTGAGGATTTGCTTAACCATTTGTTGCCATTGTTCCCCATTTTTATGGCAGGTACTATTAAACTTTATGAGAAATTTGCCCCCCCCCCCTCCTTTTATTACGTGATATCACGGGATTTTCCCGTCTGATGTTTGGTTAAGGGTTAGGTTCAGGACTAGGAAAGAGAAAGCTCCCATGAGAAACTGCCTGGAAAGTGACGATTTATACTTATAGGGACTTTCTATCTCAAGGGCGCTTTTTTGTCCATATTAAGGCACATATTTACAAAGGGATTTTTAATATGTGTGTCTCAAGAAAAACTTAGGTGGAGCTACGGTGAAAGGCTATCTCTCAAAGTAACAGAACGAGATTGAACCGCACAAATATAACATGCTTCTATAAGTAAGAGCATTACATGTCTCAGATACATAATATGTGAAATCTGATAGCGAAGCAACAGCTGCAGTTTGAGATACAATTTCCCTAAAATCACCACCTACAACAGAGAAAAGTGCACTGTTCAAGATTTTGGTGCACAATTTTGCAAGGAAAAGGGCAGTGATGCAGTTAAGGTAGAACTGGTTCTCATCTTCACTCCATTACCCTGGGGCTGGGTCCGACAGTAGAATTAATTCGCATGCCAGGGCCAACTATGTGAGGCGGCGGTCAAATCTGGAAGCTAGGTATCAGATGATCGGCCGGCACAGACAACATGAGCAACGGGAGACTTGACCCTAGCGCCTTGCGCTACTAAAGTTAATTATAACTATCACACCAATTTCGCAGCACCGTGCGCAGCTGATCATTTAGACCCTGAAACGCAGCCGAGGTAACATAATAAATCAGTACTTTTGGCTAATCTTTATCGAGGACAATGAGCGTTACCAGGGCTGTATTTCAGGGTTTAAGGGAGAATTTCCGGACGGTGCTGTAAAATTCGTAGGATATCTAATGTTTACCCACCTCCTCTGAGCACTCAAATCTAAACTATAGCCCTGTCTTAAGGCAGGTTAAACAAAAATATGGACCGACCCTCAAACATATTCAAGAGAAAGGCGACTGACCTTCTTGTGGTTTTCTGGGTCTCTAAAGTTGCTGTACTGGTTGACCAAACATTCAATTGTTTCATTGAACTTGTCTTCTGAAGATTTGCTCCACCATTTGTTTTCATTGTTCACTGGACGCTCTATTTTCAAAATTCATTTCGCAAGGGGTAAAAGGGGAGGGAGGGGTTGGGGGATTAGTGGTATAAACAGTAGGAGAGGTGGTAGTATTAGTATTGGTTATAGTAGTAGTAATAGCAGTGATGGTAGTAGTAGTACAAGTAGTTGTAGAGATGGTGATAGCTGAGTAGTAATGGAAGTAGTTGTAGTCGGAGGAGGAGAAGGAGAACGACGACGACGAGTATGAGTAGTTGTAATAGTAGTTGTAGTTTGTAGCTGTAGTTGTAGTTGTAATAGCAGTTGTAGTGCCAGTGCATAGGCGCTACTGTGGCTTACTCAAACACAAGAACATTTTTGCTCATTTAACTGCTGATTGTGATTTGAACTGAATTTCACCGACGCAGCTAATGTATGACATCTGCCACAGTGCGCCTGTCAAAGAAGTTGCCATACTGAATTCAACGCAGTCTTTATGATCTAGACATTACCTGTATTGTCGAAGCCACGGGAGATTTCACGAGCAATGAAAGAGCCAATTCCACCAAAGATGAGTGACCTGGGATTGAGATACATGGATACATACACCCTATACTTCCCATGGTTTGTTGTCAAAATGGTGACCACCTTGAACTGAACACTTAAGAAAAAAAAATCCCTCATGTCCTAGTCAACTGAGAAAGAGGAACGACACACAACTTCCCTTGGCATCTAAGCGGTCATTCGCCAACTTACACAGAGAGGCAGTAAAGAGATGTAATCAGCCAACGAGGTCAGGTTCTATGGTACTGATCGAAATGTATATCTACAAGAGTTAATGTTGCCCAGAGCAACCCTGGTCGGTGACAACAAGTTGCGGAATCCCCAATTCTGAGTCTAATTCTTGTCTAAACGCGTTTTACATCCGTATGTCGTTTGTTTTTCTTAAGTTTGCATCAAGACAGAAAGTCCTTTCAGTATAGGGCTGAAAAGGGTATGTAAGAGACATGGATGAAATCAGGTGTTAAACAACTATTGCAAATGATGAATCACTTTTAAGAGGAAAAAAAAGACGCTATTCAGCACTTTGTTGTGCAATCTATATTATAAGACTGGATCGGGGGCGTGGCACGCTCCCTTCCTAACGCATAACCTTCAAAACCGCTGTTTGTAAAATTCGGCTGAAAATGTCAACATGTACAATATCCGATGCAGAATGTTTAGCATCACTGTCTGCTCACGGAAATTGCAAGATTTGATTAATCAATTTACAAAGTTTGTGCTGCATTTTTCTTTTTGTCTTTGTTTCTGGCATTCATTCTGCCATTTCGTCGACTCCAAATAAAACTTTAAAATTTCGTACCGGCAAGACATTTCGTTTCGTTTGCCACTGGAAATTTGAACGCACACGCCGACACCAGATCGACGAAACAAATTAACATTTCTCTAGCGGATGACGTTATCCAAATTTGCGGGAATATTCATAGGCGGGAATCACAACTGCTGAAATGCTTGGGGTCAAGTTGTGGATGGAAAAGGGGGGNGGGGGGGGGGGAGGGGGAGAAACGTGATAGTTCACTGACGCTTCACATTCCACCGCCCCCTTCCCGGCAGCGCTGGGATACATCAGCTAGTTTTGTATGAAAACTGATGCACTTATGTTAATAAGCTGCTTAAAACGTTATTTTGCCCCCTACAGATGCCATTGTATTAGTGTAGAGCTTCCCTCTTATCAAGAGTTCACGGAACTATCTGCGCAATCTTGAGCTGTTGCTTTAAAGTTTTCTTTCCTTAGCTTGTCGTATTGTGAAACATGAGACCATACTCTAAATGTATCAGATGAAGCAGTAGGGACAGTTTGCAATCACATCTTTTACATTCAAGCTCCATCAGAGTCAAGAAAACGTTTTCACAGTTTAGTTTTTATGAATGAATTGAAAAAAAAGGTGAGATAAAATAGAAAAAAAATATCTTACGTGTTAATCAGAAATACCCGAAAAAACAACAAGCCAAAATTTTGCATTTAAACCAATCTGTATAATACAAATTTAAGGTCAACATGGAGAGCACAGGCGATATAATGGTTATCACTGATGATTACAACACTGTGCAGTCTCTTGTTCACTTTACTGCAACCATGTCTATTCCCTGTCCTGTCTCGTAACATTCAGTGCCCTTATCACATATCAGGTTCAACTTACATTGGATGAGACTGGGTGACGAAAGGTGACTGTAGGATACCAGCAGGAACATCTGATGATAGAAAAACATCGTTCTTGAATCCTCTCAATTAAAGAAAACTATGATGAATCTAACTATTACATACCTATTTACTTACCTACCTACCTGCCTATCTACCTACCTACCTACCTACCTACCTACCTACCTACCTACCTACCTACCTACCTTCCTTCCTTCCTACCTTCCTACCTGTCTCGATGCCTGCCTGTTTGTGTTATGTCAGCACAGAGATCTGGAGGAATCGGTGGCATACATATGAAAGGAGTATAATGGAAAAAACAGAAACTAAAACGCAATCATTGGTCGCACTAAAAAGTGCCGATGGCAGAGAAAAGCACACCTAGATTATTTCATTTAACTGTAACTGTTTTAAAACTTAATCTGACAACTGAGATGAACTCGGCGGAAGTTAAGCCTTGCTAGTTCGACCGAAACACTCAGAAGTTCTGTTTTTTGCTGTATTAACTAATTTTTTTTGGTCCCTCATAGACGCAAGTATTCTAGTTTCTTTCCGACGTAATCCCGTATATTTCTCTCCTTAGATTTACACATTATAGTCTACTTACTGATCTGATTCTGAGGTCTGTTATATTCAACAGTGACTGCCGTCGGTATGATTTTCCATCTGGGGAGATAGAAACGACGTTTTAGCATTGTGGTGCTTTAGGGGAGGAGGGGATTAAGGTGAAAGGGGTGAACGGGTTTACGCTCTGTTATAGGAAAAGAGGTCAAATGAACTGCTCCATCACGGCAAAAGATCATAAACTATGCCAAATTAGGAAAACTTAATTTTTTTAGAATTTTAAAGTAGAGCCCCATAGTTCTCCAATTTTCTATCTTGGTTACTGTCTGGCAACTTTTTAAAATAATTTCCGAGAAAGCCAATCACATTGTTTCATCCGAAAGAAAACCGCAGCACGAACGTTTTAGGCATGTCTTGTAAAATTTACCTGGT
This sequence comes from Ellobium chinense, assembly GCA_033807755.1. NCBI lineage: Eukaryota > Metazoa > Mollusca > Gastropoda > Ellobiida > Ellobiidae > Ellobium > Ellobium chinense. The sequence goes on along the minus strand of JAWQUT010000081.1, from coordinate 1,535,619 downwards.
ATTGGAATGCACTCTTCTTCCGTAAAACGTCAGTGTAGATGAGAGATAGAGATAGATAGATAGATAGATAGATAGATAGATAGATAGATAGATAGATAGATAGATAGATAGATAGATAGATAGATAGATAGATAGATAGATAGATAGATAGAAGATAGGGAGAGAGAGAGAGAGAGGGAGGGAGAGAGAGAGAGAGACACAGAGAGAGAGAGAGAGAGGAGAGAGAGAGAGAGAG
>JAWQUT010000081.1:1517490-1529494 GCA_033807755.1 Ellobium chinense | reverse complement strand
AAAGATTGCAAAGCAGATTACTTGGTGTGCAACTTGACACCATAAATGCATTGAAGTTTCTAAGTAAAATTGCACACCAAAGTGCTAAATGGTGCATGTTTCTCTTTAAAGGGTGATGATCTTAGGACAACAGTCATTTGCAGCAGAACCTGTTGTTTGACACCAGATTTCACCCACGGCTTGTAGATACCTTTATGCATGACCCTACCAAAGCTTTTCTAGAGTTTATGTCTAGACACAGAGATATTTTAGTTTATACCAACGAGTGTTATTAATTCCTTATAATTATTCATCAAGATAGAAAATCCAGAAAAGCCTTGGTAGAGTCATGCATGAAGGTATCTTAGAGACATGGGTGAAATCTGGAGTCAAACAACCAACGCTACTGCAAATGACAGTTATCCTGAGATCATCATTCTTAATGGAGAAACAAGCACCATTCAGCACTTTGGTATGCAGTTTTATGTAGAAATTTCAATGCCATTACGGTTTCAAGTTGCACACCAAGTAATCTGCTTTACAACCTTTGGGAATGGGTAGCACCTCCCCTTAAGTTGGTGCACCGGTGCTGAATGCACCCTTAGTAGCGTTCAACATGCAGAGTTAATGTAAATTTTTATGATACGCAGTGATCCCATCATTAATGCGCAAGCTCCCAGTGGCGTTTGCAACAATTCGCCTCTCTGCATTTATTTTTGTTTGTGTCCTCGCAGCTGTATGATACTAAATGACTGTCAAAGACAGAGTTGTAGAGAGTGACACAAAAAGAGTGAACACTCTTCTTTCGCCATAAAATTCAAGAATTTTTTAAGATTATCGATGGAATGTTCACACGATATACTACCGATACTTTACCCTGATAGTTTCATTGAAACCCACCTGCCCTGCACAATATGAGAAGCAAAGAACTTTGACATGAATATTTCAAAAAAAAAAAAAAATCAGATTTGTGCTCTGGCTTCATGACCATTATAAGGCAACTTGAAAATGTCTATTGATTATAGTGAAAATAATAGAACAAAATGGAAGGTCCACTTTTTCTAGTGCCATCCTGTTGTAGTCGCATTAATTTCGTGTTCTGTTTTTGTTTTTGTGCCTTGTCTTACTCCTTTTCATTCCCACCTTTTATCTCTCCCTCTCTCTTTCTCTCTCTCTCTCTCTCCACCCTTCACTTCAAGCCTCATGCTCTCCGATACTCCTCTTTACCTCACTTCCCGTTGGTATACCTGTTTGGCGTATGTTTCATAAGTTCATTTAGCCGGGTGAGGTACAATGGAGCTCTGTTTAAAACAACTTCTCCATCCTTGATATCCTTTACTCCGATCTCATCCGACGACATTGTATTCTTCACGTAGTCTCTCCAATTAAATGTCTGATTGACATAAGGGAGCCGTCGATGAACATGATAATGATGATGATGATGACAGTACAAATAGCTATAATCACGACGCTTATGATGACGATCATATTGATTCTATGTTTGATATGAATATCATAGTTATGCATGTCCTCACTATAGTGCCTTATTTCACTTAGAGTGACTGAATCTATCTGTCTAATGCTTGCGTCCTGTGGGCAGTAAGTAGACCATTCCTAACCAATGAAATCTCTACCTACCCATCGAGATAAAGCCGATGATAATTGCAAGTAAACAGCAATGATGATGATGATAAAGCTGATAATGCTAATGAAACCCAATGAAGAATAAGAATAAAAGCAAGAATGAAAATGGGAGTGAGAGTGAGAGAGAGAGAGAGAGAGAGAGAGAGAGAGAGAGAGAGAAATGTAATTTAAGAACCATTTTATATATTTATAGACACATCTCTATAACTATAACAGTCTCTCTTAGCCACATCGTGTTTTAACTTCACTCGACGCTGACGATCGTCTTTTGGCCTGTTTTAAGTATGCTATATTCACTATGTGCCTTTGAACCTTTGAACTTTTAATCTCTTTTTTACATTTTCTAATGGTCACTCATACCTATAAGTCCTTTTACCAGATCATTGTGTATCTTAGAGTCGTTTTATGCCTGATGATAAGCTAATCAAACCAAATATTTGCACTAACAAATTAACGTTATTTATCTCTGAAAACAAACATTTTTACGTCTATTTAAAAGTTCTTAATTTTTAAAATTCTTAAATGATGATGATGATGATGATGACGATGATGATGATTATGCTGCTGATGAAGAAATGAAGTTGTTCCGCGTATTGCAACTAAATATACCCGGTGCCCTGTCCCCCACTGTAGAACTTAATTCAAAGTTCATTAATTTTGAGGAATAACATGGTTATTACTAATGCAGCTTATTAGGAGGCTTAAGACCTATGTATTCTAGATATAATATTTTGCTATAGTCCGTTCAAAAACATTTGTCCCTCTTTACACTGCTATATCTCGGTAGTTGATTGACCAAATTCACTGAAACTTGACACAAGGTTTGTGAGTACTGATGACCTTATGCCAATATTTTTATCCCTTTGAAAATAGAATCCGTTATTGATTTCGCTTCTTTGTCTTATACAAAAAATGACCAAGGTACTTTGGCTAATATTTTGAATTACTTACAGTAGCGAGATCAACCAATAATTTACAGCTATGAGGATATATTTCCAATTTTGCCCGCAAATTCAACAATTTCTGAATACATGTTTACTGCACTTCGGATTAAGAATAAACATTTTACCCTGTGCACCGAACCGCACGATTTTCCTATACGTATTCTCGAAAGTGGAGAAATCTTGTCTGACTTTTTGTCATGGGTGTGTTTTCATCTTAGTTTCCTTTGGTTATCCTGTTTACCTTCTGACAAATCAAGATGGAGATAAGATTAATTACTCTTCAGAATGTTGCTTTGCAGTTATACAAATATTTTTGAAGAGAAGCAAAACGTGGTTGTCTTTATTGGAAGATTTCTCACCCAAAGGCAAAGAACACGACATGCACTTGGACTGCACAAACGGTCTTTATCTCAGTGGACTCAGAGCACCACAGGTTTTAAACAGGGCAGGAAAGAAAAAGTTGTCTATGAGTTTAGGGTCCTTAAACATGCAAATTTACACTGGTTTTACAAAGAGCAAAGAGTTTCTGAATTGTTGCGTGGGAGGTATTCCCCAGTCTGTTGCTTGAATGTATCCACCTCTGGATTGCTGCAACCTCGAAAGTCGTGATGGTACTGTCAATTCTAAGTTTTGGGGACTAAAAATTCATGGTCGGTTATGATTTACTAAGCGCGAATAGGCAAAATAAAAAACGGCTTATTTTGTAATAATCAAACTATGAAATATCTTAGGTCATCGGTCTACACATGTCACATGCAAATTTAAAAAAAAAATCAATCAGACAGTTTTTGAGATATTGGACTGTAAAGAGGGAAGAGGGGCAAAACGGACTATAGTATCACTGATCTAGATGCTATGCTTTTTTTCACAGCAAAACATTAAATACACATGTTTAAAAAATGACCTATCAGGACTAATGTGTTATAGATACACACACTGGGTGTATTATAGATAAACTACGTTTGCTTAATTTATATGTAATGATCAGTATGAGTGTCTTTAATGATGTTGATGTTGATGATGATGATGATGATAATGATGTTGCTGCTGCTGATGACAGTTTGTATTCTAGACTATTTATGACTCTCTGAACAACGCTCCTTCGACATTTTAAGTCTTGCTATGTCTTGAAAGCATCATATTTAACATACTTCCTTATTCAAAGCATGTGTAGCAGCCAAATCCATATAATACAGTGGTTGCACCCCGTCTGCAAGCAGGATCTGAGGATTATATTTACAATAATACATTGGGGGAGGCAGCATGGCCGTGAGGTTTGTGAGCCGTAATCCGAAACTGAAGACTTTCAAGTCTAAGGTTTATGTGTTTGACTCGCGAGCGTTATAGTGTCCTTAAGAAAGTCACTTCACTTCCATTTCCTCACTCGACTCAGGTGTAAATTAGTACTTGGCTTTAGAGTTGTGGGGACCAGAGCGCACCACTGCTGGCAACCAGCAAGGACTTTGTTATGTATTTCATTTGTAATGTTATTTTTTTTACATGTGTGATGTGTACTGTTATAATGTGTTTTGTATTATGAATGAGACGTATACCATTGTTTGACACTGTAAAACAATTTCCCTACGGTGTAAATAAAGTCGTATTTCATTTTTCATTTTTTTTTCATTTTCATTATTATCGCTGAGACTATGGCCTCCTGACCGTAAGAGTTTGGGATTACACGCAAATCTGTCAGGAGGGACCATAAGGAATGAAAACGAGGGTGCATAACCAAGGAGCTACCGGCACCGTCAGCATCTACATCTTAAGACGATCGCTGCAGAGATCTGAACATCTATGGGTCTGTCTAGAGTGAAAGAATGTCGGCTCTGCTAACCAGTAACTTGCAACATTATTATCAGTGTAGCTACCAGTGTAATGCAGCCTTGTAAAAAGTAAAATCAAGATGGTGTAAATAACTTGCAGGATGTCTCTGGTGTTTAAAGCAATGCAATGTTATTCAGGGACACTCTAGAAACTATCCATGACTAGGAAGGAATGCAGAAGACCCGGTTTTTTGTTTTTTTTTATGGCTCTTTTGTTTTATAAACCCTCATCTACTTGCCTGGAAAGGAATGAAGATTGCTTCAAAGTTTATTCTTATTTTTTATAAAACCGCCTGGCTCTCTAATATACAAAACAATTTACCTAAGCCATATTATGGACCCTTGTGAACAATACTTCGCTCTGGCCTTAAGACTACTTATCCCGAGAGATCGATTTCCGACCACGGTCGTATCATGAGTGCTTTGGAAAAGCGTTCCATTCGCATGTTCCTTTGTGCACCCATCTGTGTAATGGGTATCTGGCTATAGGCAGTGGAAGATTATTATTAGAATGCTAATGATCAACGTCTGTAATGGCAGCGTCACTTTACGCTCTCCAGGGAATTATGAAAGACTTTGCGCGATCATGCCTGCCAGGGTAATAATAGTGTGAAGTTGCGTGAGCGAGCATTAACCTGGGTACGAGATTTATATCCACATTATTATTTTGAATCTCCTGCTGACCATTCAATATCATTAAAATTTTCTTACAACTCAAGGACTTTGCTCTGAAGCCCAGGGAAATAAGTATATTAACGTTTTTAGAGGGGAGGGGGGTCAAAGTTGAAAGGGTTATGTTGTATCAACATAAAGATGCAAGGGCCAGTTTTGAGCCAGTAAATCAAGATCACAAAGTGTCTTGGGTTTAACCTACGTTTGCCAAAGATATCTCGAAATCCACCATATCGGAAACTTCCTTTCGCGCAGCATCAGCACCATCGGGAAATCCCAAAGTGTTTCCAACACTGAAAATGAAGTCCTGATACGCCTTCAGCTTGGTGTTGTTCTTTGGTCCCTGGTAGTACTGCAGGTCTGGCATACCAAAAGTTGGCAACTGAACCTGTTGGCAAACATAATGTCATGCAGTCAGTCAAAAAGAGGCTTATGTCGATAAACAAGAAACCGAGATATCAGGTCCTGAAGGTGAAAAAAGCTGTATGATGTCAATTTTTTTTCTGAAGCAGAGAAGAGATGAAGAACCATTTCTGTGGAACAGGGACATAATTTGGTTCAGTGCTGTTGCAAAAATGCACTATCTCTCTGTCTGAGAGTATGAACATTTAACATACAGGAACTCTTGGCGGCCCTGTGTTATTGTGAATATGGTAAATACAGCCATTATTCTGCCGCTATGGAGCTGGATGACACAATCATTTAATTCACAATCAGGAGCATCAATCTTCAGTCAATATCTCAAGAGAAACGACAAAGGAGCATGTGTCTTACAGTAATCAGTCGTTAGCAGCAAAGTTTTTGGACGCGAACACAGCTGCTTCGGAACTTCCCGATTTATCTTAGTCCTCACAGTGGTTTTATGTGAATTGGGGTGTATCTGACCATATTGGTTGTTAGTATAGATATACCCTATTCCTTCCCGCCCGGTGGCTGGCACATTCCGTTTCAGGAAACATCTCTGTTTTGAGTTTGTTCTCTCGACAGTGACAGCCCCCTGCTGGACAGAAGAAGTGTCTTCCCGGGTTTGTTTAAAGGTGTCTTTCTCCTAAGCGATTGCGGTCCAACGCTATCCAGCTCCGCCTACCCGCTTTTTGATTTTGCAAGATGAGTTCCCTGGGCAGGCCTTGGTGAGTATCGGGACATGTCCACTCGCCGGGGGGCCCAGCATTGCCTCACCTATCGGAAGAGTCCTGCTCTGGCAAAGTATTTAAACCACTAGCTCTTTGGTGATCAGACAAAGGCCTCATCCTCATGAAGTCCGAGTCTCATAAAGTGCATCAGCGTACCGTATGATACAAAGCGATACAACCATGGTTTTTATTTTGCCAATTCGGTATCAGTTTAATTATAGTCGGAAAAGGAAAGTGTAGGGAGAAAAATAGGATTGAATTTGCGTAAATGACATGGCATTCTACAGAAATTTCCTTAAACCTCTTTGGCCATAGGAGTCTGAAGACTGGTGTCAGCAACATCATACCTGAAGGATAGATTTGGACGAGTCTTGATTGTCGACATCTGGTGCGAAGTTAAAAATGGGATGAGCTCCGTACTTGTTCAGTTTGATCAGCGCTCTTTCCATGTCAAAGTTCGACCACTTGGCGTTAGTCATAGGCCACCCGCCGAACTCTTTATTGACCATGTCCTTGAGATACTGGGTACTTTGGCGTTTAGGAGGATCTATATTACCGGGATGGAAAGACAAAATAGAACACTAGTTGGTTGGCATCTCAAACAGTAAGCTTAGATATTCATCCAGTTAACGAGGGCCAAGCTCCTAGGACATACCAATGTTAAAAGCTTCATCATGCTTAAATGAAAACATATGGTGCATATGTAAAATAATGGAGCATTCAGCACCGATGCACTCTTCCGGGATGGTAAGAGATCCCATCGTCAATGCACAAGCTCTTAAATGAATCAGAGGGTTTGTCAGGCCTTTATCCAGTTGACCCCTTCGCAACACAAACATAATGTACATCCAAATACGTTGGTCCTAACAAAGCTCGGACGTACACGTTTTATTTCCTATGCAATTCATGTGTCCAGAGACTTTATAGAACTGTAATTGTGTAAACACCGTAAAACCTTAGCTTCAACTTTGATGTACTAGCATAGAAAAAAAAATGTGAGTGACCCACCTCAGTCTTCTGTCCTGTATATGATACTGATAGCATGGCAGTCAAGATTATGCGTCTTTTCGCAAAGGAATACGCTGCGATCGGTTAATAACTGAGAACTGGAGCATTAACACTTGGATCTCTCAATGTCGTAAAAATTACATTAATTCTGTATGCTGAACGTCAATAAGGGTGCATTAAGCACCGATGCACTAATGTAATCTTACGATGGTAGGAGATCTCATCGTCAATGCGCAAGCCCCTAAATGAATCATAAGGCTTTGTCTGGCCTTCATTTATTGAATAAATCAGAGGTGAGATCGTGTGCGCAGGGAAAGGCAGACCTTTTGTATATAAGGAGACAACGGTTTAATCCGAGAAAGAAGTGTTACGGGATTTAATAGGCATGTTTTTTCGGATTAATGGTAGTTCCATTCACAGCTACAATAATCAAATATATAAGAAAATGTGGAGGCTTGCAACACGTTTCGTACTTATATTAATGTCGTTTCGTATAAAGCGTTTTCGAGTGTATTACAAAACATTATGTAAGCACACTACCAGTCGGCTAAACCTCGTCAAGACTATTCGGGGTATTCAAGCTTTTTCGAGGGCCGACAGTAAGGTTGAATAGGACAGTGCCTTTCTAGGTATATACTGTATAAGAATATTTTGTCGTTGTAATGCACGACGATGCAGCCCAAAGCTGTCACAAAGGAGTTCCAAGAAAATATTCCTCTTATGGGTACCAAAAAAAAAAATGGACTCGTCCGCGGCGATGGTTTCCAGAATTTTGGCACATATTAAGGGGCCAAAGCACTCATTGTATCTGACTATATTCATCTTCTCCCACCTTTACTGTGAGTGTGTGTATGTGTGTGTGTGTGTGTGTGTGTGTGTGTGTGTGTGTGTGTGTGTATGTGTGTGTGTGTGTGTGTGTGTGTGTTTGTGTGTGTGTGTTTGTGTGGGAAGGGGGTTGCTAGGTAGTGTCAGTGTATAAAAATATCTAAAAAGACCTTTTAACGATAAAAGCCGTTAAATTAAAAAAAAAAATAGGTTACAGTTTGAGTCTATAAGTATAAAAATAAATCGAGGTAGGCGCAGGTCTAGCTGCCAAAACTGGTCAAATATAAATGTGGGAAACTACGTTAGAAATGGACGTGTAGGTCTGTGCAAGGGATTTGTGAAAATGCCCTCATTTTCCAGTTTTTTTTTCCTTCAAAAGTGGGGCAATGGAAGTACTTTAATGTGCACGGGCAAAAATATTTTTTAAAAACTCACTGTCGAAAAATGCAGAATTCTACAATTCACCCGTAGAGTCCAAAGCAGAAAAAAAAGAAGAAGAAAAAGAAAAAGAGAAATACTAAATCCCAGACAAAAGTTCATGTAATGACGGTGTGTGGGGTTGATTGCAGACTTTTACATGTAATGAATAACTTACCGTATTTCATACAGGTGGCGTAATATTCCTTAGCTCTTTTCACACTTTCAATATCTGTCTTCTTGGGCAATTCTTCAAGTAAACCTAGACAAAAAGTACACGTTGGATGTTTAGATATGGGTGAAAACTGAGAGTCTGGGAAATGCCAACATTTAAGTCCGTTAAGAATGATAAAGTCATTGGGTTCGAAACTTTCTGAAAAGATCTTTTGATACGTAATACTCTTCTCTAAGCTAGTCAAAGCGAGGTTTATATTGCTAGACTAAGAACTTGAAAGTAAAAGATCAAGTAGATGTTAAAGATTTACAAAATTACAACACAATACTACGGACGTTTCGACAGATGTGCCTTCTTCAGAGACTACAACAACAAACAAACACAACAAAAATGGATTTAAAAATAGAGAAAATCAATAAAACCCGAATGGATTGCAAAGAAAACACTACTTCCCCGAAAACGGCATAACGGCCTAGTGGAAGAAAAACAGGTAGGAGAGCTGCCAAGAATGAACGGGAGTATACGATTGGCTAGCGCTGAGATAGGCTCTCCCACCGGCGGCAAGAAGAGGAACCAGAAAACAAAAAAAAAAAGGAAGGGAAAGGAAAAAAAGTGCTACGCCAATGAAAATAAAGGAAAAGCTGAGATAAAAAGAGGATGACAGAGTTCTAGCTCAGGAGGACAGAAACAAAGAGGGCCAAAAACAAAAAAAGGGGAAGAAGAGGTCAAAAGAGAAGGGACAAATATTTGTCATGCAGTTAACCATTATGGGTGACAGAAATCATTATGTTGCCCTCCAATGCATTGCATTTGTTTTTGGATAGATCTGTACAATTTTGACTCTGATCATTAAAATATTTGCCAGCTACTCTCATTTGATCACAATGGACCACTCTCAATTGGTGTTCCTGTTTGGTCACCTGTGACCGTATGCATATCCATCCGTTAGTTAACGGAGTGCGTTAACCAGAGCGAGCACTATTAATGTCTTGGGGGTTTCCCGTAATTACTGCGTTGCGTTAACTAACGTAAGGATTATGCATACGGTCGCTGGTCCTACCTAGGACATGTTCTTTGGTGGGAGAAGTAGTTAATGGCATCATCACAGCCCATAAGCCTTTCTCACCCTCTGACCAGCGACTAAGGACTTACTTTGAATCACAGCATCCATCTGATCCTCAAGAATGTCAAAAGTTGTCAGCCTGGACATTCCCTCTGGTACAACAGTTTTGTTTATCCATCCACCACATGCGAATTCGTACAGGTCATCGCATGGCGATATGTTCAGGGCAATGTTTCTACCTAGTTGTGCGGCTAACAAAGAGGTCACAGTTTAATGGTGAGACTAGTCAAAGCACCCGCAGATTTGCGAGGATGTGTATGAAGCAAATTTCCAAAGCGTCAGGCTCATTCCATATTTGCCTGAATGTTTTAAATATTTTTTTGAATGATTTGAGTGTTTGTTTTTAATGATCTTCCATTTCTCTTCTTTTTCCTATTAAAACAGTGTAGGGATTTTACTTGTTATTATATCCCAATTTTACAACCAAAACCACATCTGCCTATTGTCTTGCTTTGAGCAACAGGCTGAGAGCGCTCAATTTCTCAAAACCTCATAAAATGACTTTGGGGTCATTCCATGTAATTTTTCAAATGCAACTTACTGTATAGCAAGTTGGTGCATCATTGTGCAGCATAGGTGGAAAAGTTCAATGTATTTGGAAGGAAGAGTTCATTTCCTACTTTTCAAAGTAGTTTCCTTCTCTAGAATATTGTGTTATCGTTGTGTCCAATTAGTTACCAATTTTTTTATCCCATCAGTTTCTCAGAAAGACGGCCCTAGTGTGCTTAATTATTGTTGTTGGATAAAATTGCTTTCTCCACATGTTACGATGCTTTATTTGAGGATATAAAAATATGTCTTTCTATTATCAGTGGTTGAATTTCAGAAATTTTGTTACTTTGGGTTACCATGTAAAAACGAAGGTACTTTTTCTTTCCCATCAGTTACCAACCCTATGAGGTGTGATTTTATACGATCCAATTTATCTTTGAAGTCAAATGTTAATTTTATCAGTTAATTTGACATTGCATTTTTGATTTGTGTAAAGATAACTAAATAAAATGGATTATAAGTAAATCTGCGAGTGCTTTTTGTTTGAAAAGTATTGTCTAAATGTTTCGTCAGTTACCATGGAATAACCCTTTCACAAATGTGAAATGAGCATGTCGAAATCATATAATACCTACACTCTCTTAACGGCTTCTCTTTTTTAAATAATTGTGTTCAGACAAGTCAATGTAAATAAACATAACGCTTCAGCTGTACTAAAAACAAAAGAACGCCAGATGATTTTTCTGTACACCAATTGCCCTCCCCTTCCCACACTTAAGAAACGAACGCCAAATTTGAGGAACTTGGTCTCATTACACCAACTCTGCTGTAGACAGAAAAACCGACAGTGGCATCATGCGCATGGTCATCAATCTTTAAAAAAAAATAAATATAGCTATTTGGACGGAGGAAGATCCATTTTCTTTAAAAATCCTGTCCCCGAATTTATAGAAACCGTTGATGATTCTCCCACTCCACTATATTCACTGTATTCATTGACTTACTTAATGCAGCACACTTATCTGACAGGCAGACTGGAGAATCGTCTTCCCCTAGAAGAAATATAAAAACAATGGAACAGAGGAGAAAAAGAACAAACAAATAGTATGTACAGTGTAGCAGTCGCAGTAATGTGTCCAAGTCTACTTGAACTTTGTGTCCCCTTGTCGCAAAAAAACCCCCAAAAAACAACTTAGTCATTCGACAAATTCAGGTCATGAAAGGACCTTGTGACTTAAACGTGGTAAGTAATTTTGTTGAAGTTAACTCCCTTGAATCCACTAGGTCGCCCCCCAGGTGTTCAGGTACACTTCAAGTTTTTCATTCTATTTCCATTATAACTTTAAATGATAACAACAGGCCTGGCGCAACATTTCGAGAGCTGAGGGCAACACGTGAAATCTCCATTTTGACTAGTTTTGAGGAAATCGAATTTTAAAGATTTGAATATGAATGTAAAGTCTATACATATCTCAAATATAATATTCACATTATTTTCTGAGGTAATTGTGCAACAGAAGTACTTGATAATCATTCAGCAGGTAAATGACGGTTAGTACTTTAATGAAGAATTAAACAATCAATTTTGACAAAAGTGGAGATATAATCCTTTGTTGCTCCCAGTCTTCGATTTCATAACAAAATTCAACCCCAGAGCTCCCACAGGTACTTAGTGCGAAAGTTGCACTCCAGATCATGCGGAAAAGGGCCAATCAAGCACTTGAAATCAGTATGCAACCGCCAATTGGTCGGACTATGCGGTCGGA
>JAWQUT010000081.1:1473353-1513371 GCA_033807755.1 Ellobium chinense | reverse complement strand
ACTACTTTTGTAAAGAGGCTAGGCGTGGTCACCTGTATCACAAGATTTCGAACCCCGCACTGCGAGTCCAACATGTTCTGGGATACGATATGATATCGTTTACGAGTGATTCGGAAGAGGAAAGTTAACAAGACACTGTGAGTCACCACTTCACCTAAAAGTGAGGGTACTAATACATAATTGCATTATTTTCACCTTTTTGTTTGTGTGTATGTTAGCCTTGTCACGTTAAATTTGATCATTTTGATATCTCCATTTTAGTAGATTACAGATACGTCCCTGGTCGATTTTTCAACCTCTAAAGTCTAATTTTTGTACTGTAAACCTCCTTATTCATAAAAATAACCCAGAATGATCCAATTTATATAGATTAAAGAAGGGGATTTAGATACCCGTTATTATTCTGTTGACAAAAAATAATATCTGTAACGTCCATAAGAAAGTATAAGTTGATGCAAATATTCAGAGAAATCTAACAGCGGGTTCTTGAGTAATTCCATGAATAGCTTGCACAAAGCAAAGTTTACGGACTATACCAATAAACTACAAGGCACGTCACTTTGTTTTTATTAGCAGAATGGTTATCCAATGTAACTCCGACATCATTTTCTTGCTTACATTATAAGATGCATGTTTTCACTGCATATAGCTTATTATTCGTGTTGGCTGGCAGCCCTATACAATAAAAGTGATAAAGGGTGGTTCTTTTTTACATTTGGTAGTTTTTATTTCCTTTCAATTGTGTTTTCCTAAGTTTAAATCAACTTATATCTCTTTAGGAGATAACCCTCCCTCAGTTTCAAATAACCTATTTTTGAAAGACAAACACTGAATACGTCTTTGTGCACAGATGCATTAGTGCATCTTGGATATACGGGTGAAATCTGGTGGTAAAGTAACACCTGGAGTTTCAGATAAAGTTCCTTAATTTACAACTCCCACAGCAGAAAAGAAAACTCTTTATTTAGCACTTTGGTGCGCACTTTTGCATTCAATACGTACCGAATTAGAACAGTTCAGTACGCACCACAGTAATGCACTACATGTCCAATCAACAGTGGAAAAGCAATGAATTCCCTTAAGGTGATTTGTACAACAGAGGGCACTCTACAACATCTCCAGGTAACTATACACATTAGAAAAAAATTAAAGTTAGAAAAAAATTTGTCACCTTTAATGTCGTATTTCAAAGTTTGGACGAAAAAAACATAAAGATACGAACTGTCCTAAAGAAATTTAATTCCTCATCAAATTGTTATGTTGCTTAAAGGAACAGGGTAGTTATTTGCGCCACAGCCCATTAAGTTCACATTATTTTGCCATAAAATTTTAATTGAAACCGCGTACATTTTGTCCTTCGCCCGATAGTTTCTGAAAATCCCCTGGAATGTTGGCATTTTCATCTTGCATGCCGCCATTGTTAATGCTGCATGAAATCAAAAAAGCTACATAGTCTAGCAGACGATTGGTCCAGGCGGTTTGCGCAAGTGTCCACATCAATCTTCTACTAGCTTTTCTCGCTTCATGACGTCACACAGCACCAGTAATGGCGGCATACACACGATGGAAAAATTAGACATTCCAGTGGTGTTTTCTCAAAAATGCTAAGGCGGAACGAAAATGTACGCAGTTTAAAGTTTTTGGAAAAATAATGTTGATATTTTTAGGTTGTGAAACAAATATCTATCCATCCCTGTCTCTTTAAATTGTCGAGCGTACACATGGTCTCAGATCCATTTTCGGGACAGAATTCTGAAGAAATGATGACCTACTTTACGAATTACTTTCAAACACTTTCAACAGCAACGAGGGACGATTTCTCAACGTTTCGCAGACCTCAAGAACAGGTTCCCAAGCATTTTAATTATGATGATTTTGTGGGAGGGCGAGCGAGAGAGGGCTTACCTCATATGAGAGTCTGATGAAGTGGCAATCACACAATGTTTTGCACAACTAGTCAAATTTTCATTCACTCTTGACTGACGGTTTGACATGATGGAAATGGTAAATGAGCAGGGCTTATAAACTTCCTGTGGAAGAAAGAAATGAGCAAAGGACATTGTCATCGTGTACTATCATTGCTTGTAGAAGGGCAGCGGTATCTAATCAACCGCGGTACTGTAAAGAGCTCATTCACTATCAATATTATGTAACCGATGTCGATTACGAGCGAATTCTTTGCCAACATAAAAAAAGAATCCTAATGGTGATAGAAAGCCTCTTACTGCATCTTTTGATATATTACTTTAATACGATAATGCAATATGACAACATTCTTGGACTCCTTCAAGGTTAGATTAGGACTAGGCGTATGTTTGAGAAAGACAAATCGCCATTTCAAAAGTCATTAGATATTGTCCTGGGACTCTTCCAAGGATGTCTCTTCTCTTTGAAGCCTAAACTTCCCCCTGACCTGTTCCATCAATCCTAACGCAGAGAGAAGAAACTGGGATAGTCTCCTAAGTTTGCGTCTTTAGGCATGACATTAGTTTTCGGTAGCCATCTAGCTATTGTTCATTGGAAAGAATTCCGAATGAGACTCCCGTCTCACCACCCAGAACTCATGCCTGCTGATACAACCCAAACCCAGCCATGTACCTTACTCCTTAACTCTAATCTTACCCTTAACTCTAACCCTAACGACCACCGAGACTAGAACATCAGTCCAGGTGAGTCTTTAATCCTACTGTCCTCGGAGACAGGAGCACCAGATGTGAGTCTGCCCATAAACCATTTTATGATGTGTCTGTTGTATTTCTTTTTCCTTGAAGACAAGGCAAGAAACTTAAAAATTTCAGTCATATTATGTGTGGTTTTTAGATCGCCAAAAAAAAAAGAAGTTTAACGATACCATTATAAATGTAAATCCTCGAAGTGCCGGTAACCGCCGTCTTATTATCTATCACGATTTTCCTTCTAGATTTGCTTACAGAATCTTATCAGACTTTCAGATTTTAAGCAAACACTATTTTCACATCAGATGAAGTTTGTTTTGAGTGGCATAGGTCAATTACCACGTAGAAATAGCTGTTCACTGATATCTCTATCGATATTCCGCTACCTTCAGCATCTTGCCGATTACCGCCTTCCTACTTCCGGACCGATAATATATGCGGTGGCATTGCCACCGGTACAGATTTTTCCCGAAAGAAGGGGTAAAAAAAACTTATGAAATGTCGGATCAATGCATAAATAGAGGATCTGTAATGAGTGTTTGTTTGATATCAGGTTTATAACATGAGTTATAAATTTGTCGTATTTGCGAGTCTCTGGCCAGCGAATACAATAAATGTATAATAAATTTCATATTTAATATGATACCAAACAAACATCAGTTTTAGATCCTTTTTATCGTATAAACTCTAACAATTAGAAAAAAAATGAATTTTTAATCATGAAAAGGACTCTGACGTGGCCCTAGCCCTGTTTGAGACACATCAATAACAACTGAACTGAATGAACCACACAGTTACGTGACACAAAGTAGATCCAAACAGCTGACAATCATCAATGAAACTTTAGACCACAGAGACATTGTGACATTTCAACTAGGCCTACTTTAATTCAAATGTTTAACTGAACTGAAACTGAAATGTGAAGAGAACGATGACAAGCGGTAAGAAAGGTAAACCAAATTAAAAAAAAAAATCTAGACAGACGGAAACCCCACGGCAGTGAAAATAGTTACAAAAGACATGACGTCACATATTCATGACGCCACCAAAGAAATGACGTCACATATACGCCTAGGGGTGTCCAAGGTTTCCAATCAAAATATTCGTAAGCAGGTCAAAGGTCAAATAGATGTAACGCGTGACATACTAAAATTATTACACACATTTATGTCACCGGAAATAGGCCCTGTTTGTATGATAAAATGCATGTACAGTATTTCATTTTTTAAAATTGTAAACTTATAGGTTTTTTTTGGGGGGCTTCCACATCGTCTGTAAGGAAATGGGAAAAAAACGCGTCTTACTTTTGGGAGAAAGCACATAGCCAGAATGACAACACAGACATGTGGCCCGCTGCTTTAGTGATTTTAGAAAAGGGCAGCATCCTTCATTTTTCACCCTCAAAGAACGTCATTTCCTTGAGAAACGTAACAAGACATATGTCTTATAACTTTACTGAAAGTCAGATTAAGCTCTCTTTTTTTCAGTTTACACAATATATGTTTATATATTAGTCTATTGCATTTTGCATTTCACAGCACAATAAAATAAATGTCACTGTTGTCGCATCACCACTTTCAGTGGGCAAGAATGCGCAACGTGGTCTTGGTAAATATTGATCATACAGACCTCTAAATCGTTTCTTTTTCATCTATTCTGAAATATTCTGTTGGAGGAACAAATGAAACACCGTCTACTGTCGTAATTGAAGGGAAATCACAATAAATTTTGGGAGAAACTAGTTGCAAACGGATAACAGTGATTACTGGCACGAGCCGGTTACTGGCACTACTAGAGGATACACCACTGCTGCTGCTGTATTATTAATCGTTTATGAATGCAAATAACACAGTACTCTGTCACTGCTATGAAATCTTATACACGTATTCAACGGGCGTTGTGACCTCCCTGTAGCGGGAACTGAGATGGTTTCTATAACAAGTCATCTCTTTAAAAACATTTGATAACTTCCTTGTGCTGGCCAGATGTTCAGCGTTATAACTGTCATTGAGTGACAAATCACCTTCATTAGGTAACACGCCACAAAAGCGTTCACTTCTAGTGCAACTTAGTGCTGAACACAGTAGATCAGGGACTGGACTGTGTGCAGAATGCTATCTAACTTTGCGCACCGGCAGTAACTGGAGGAAGTCCCGAAATTTCCAAAAGGTTTCCCCACCAGCATCCAAACTTAGAACGCATTTGTGCAAATGGCCCTCAGCATATAGTCTAATAATCATTTTCGGTGGTTCTAACATATAGACATACTATAATAATACTAAAGATCGTAGATGATATTTGTTCCACCGGGCAGTGGTTTCAGCTGAACAAATGTCATGATTCTCTGATTTCGTTGTTTAAAATTTCAGAATGCCCAGAATGCTGATCTCACCTGGACGGAGTTTTGTGTTTTGTGCCTTTAGTTTAGGGGGCATGCCGCTAGTCACAAACTTTCGAAATTTCATTGATGAATCTGAACAATAACACAGCGTTAGGCGACGCCAAACAACACCTGGGTTAAACATTTTGCGTGATAATAATGTAAGAAGAAGAAAAAAGAAGAAGAAGAAGAAGAAGAAGAAGAAGAAGAAGAAGAACAAGAGAGAATCTTCGGCTACAGCGTTAGTGCATAACTGTGGTGCGCGCAGCCGCTTTTCCAATTCAGTACATTTTCCAATGAGGGTTACTTCTTGCTCACGACACTGCACCAAACTCGAGCTGAATCCGGGAGTCCGGCAAATATCGTAGACAATCTCCCGGGACTCTCCCACATTTATATAGGGCTAGGGACAGAGTAAAGGGCGGTGTTCAGGGGAGATTATTATTATCATTGTGTAGGAACCCTCTCACATGTCTGTTCTCTTTCCCAACCCTGTCCGAAACCCTAAACCAAGCATAAAGTTAAAGAGTCCCTGGAGAAGGGTAGACTAGAAGTCGAACAAGCAAAATCGGTGTCAGGCAGAGTAGGTGTGTTTTATGTTATGAGATAGGTGCATATTAAGGATAATACTGTAATTTGGGACTGTCGCAGGAGTCTATGCTGATGATTAAAGGCAGTAGTCCAGCCAGGAAGTCCGGCATTTTTTATAAACAAAATGGAGAAGCACAAACATCATTGAATTTACGCATGCTGATTGCATTGACGGAAGGAATCGTGTGCTGTTTGCTGTGCAACCCTGTATTGCCCATCAACGTGCTGAATGGTTAGTGTGTGTGTAAATTAATTTGTGTGAGTGTGTTTGTGTATGTATGTGTATGTCTGAGTGTGTGTGTCTGTGTATGTACGTTCACGTCTGTCTGTCTGTCTGTCTGTCTGTCTGTCTGTCTGTCTGTCTGTCTGTCTGTCTGTCTGTCTGTCTGTCTGTCTGTTAACATTATCTCAAAATATAGTTGTTTCTTTGCCGCTAGATGTTACACAGGCAGGAAAATGGAACGAAATGTACGTCCCCACTTTCTACAGAACTTGTTGTGGGAATTATTGTCCTGCTGACAAGGCCAAAGTAGGCAATCTACTTCCGAAGAGCGATGTGTCTGGATCGTGGGATTTATATTACTACTAGTAGTACTACGTTGTCCACCTCTGATATCTTGCAGTTGCATTTGCTGATGTTTTTTTTTTTTTTTTTTTNCTGTTTTTTTTTTTTTTTCTTTATTCTTCGTTGTTGTCGGTTTTCATCTATTTTACAATTTATCTTCACTTCAATTTATTTGCCATTTTTTCTCTAGAGAGAATAAGGTATAAACTTCAACATACATATATATTAATTATTATAAATACCACTTAGACCCTGACTTTCAGTCGGTATAGCATTGATTGCTGGTCAGACAGGAGCTTTGTTTGAACGAAATATTGTTTATGAGGTCGGCTGCCGAGGGGGTGGGGGACTGGGAGCACAGGCTCCAGCCTATGCCACCTGAAAGACAAGAGATGCGAAGGGAGGAGGGTGGGGAGAGGGCAGGAACTCAGCAATAGTGCTATTAGTAGTAGTAGGGACAATATCAACACCCTAGACGACCATGATTGCCATTTCATTGTGGTCCGTTAATTTGAAATGGATGACCACTTGAGTGGTGTCCTTCCTCCGGACTGAAGATTTATGGTTATTGAATCTATTGAATCATCGCCATCATCATTAATATCATATTCATAATCACCATTGGCCTCATCATCATCATCAGCAGCAGCATCAGCAGCCGCAGTAACGTTTTGCAACAGCGGCAGCGTTGGTAAAAATAAATAGAAAAATTCATGACCTCTTCTTCCACTAAAAGACTTTATGTAATAACCATTTTAAGATTTATTTTTCACTCGTTAATATATTAAGACATCTTGGCTCAAAACTTTCTTTAGTTAGAATTTTGGATGTATGGTAAAGGCAAAGAGGACTTTTATTAATTGAAATGTAATGGCATGATTCACAACCAAGCTGTCTTGATTCCTACTTTCACAAGTCAAGCATTTCATACCACAAAGCAATTTTGCAGATCGCCAGTTCATTGTCCCTCAGAACAATGTGATAAAGGAAATTTATATAAAATACAAAAGTCTAGCATTTGAAATATGAAGGCAAATCCATTTGAATCAATGTGATTTGTATGTGTAGGCACATAGTTCGAAAGTTATATTTCCCTTGCATGGCAGACGTGATCTTTATCTCTCAAGAAAACTAGTAAGGTGCTGCATCATAAACGGCTGATCAGCTCATGCCTTCTTTCTAAACATAAAGTCAAAGCCCGAACAACATTGCTACCTTACCACCCACTCACTATTGTTTAGGTTTTGCTCGCCTCCTATCAGCCCGTTTGTATAAAAAAAAGTGGCATCTTGAGACAGTCAGTGTTCTGTCCAGTCCTACAGCGTGCAGCAGATTAGTATTAACAGTATTTAATAGATTGTTAATATCGTTTATGAAAAAGGAACAGATTGTGACTTCTTGTTATTATTATGTCAGTGCTCTTGTTTCTCAGTGAGATGTAATTTTCCCTGTCACCAGTACAATGGCTTTATCCATGTAACTTAGTAAGAGTAAACTTTTACACTTTACTGCAGAGGACTGAGCACCTACGGGTCTGCACAGAGGACAAAAGTGTCGGGTTTGTCAACCAGGGATCAATAGTCAATAACCAGTAACATACTAAAAATATACACATTATGAATAGTCTAAATTCAATTCAGTTCAGTTGCCTTGAGGAACTATCCCTTTACATCGGAGGTACAGCCGTTTGGGGTGATTCATTTGGTGCGTCTACACAACTATGTAGATCTGGATATAACTAAGTACAGAAATCTACTTATTTACATAAAAAGGTACTCAAATTGCACTAAAGTTATAGCAACAATATCGAGCAAATGTGTTAATGTTAGAAAATCACATAATAATGTGTTGCTGCCCTAGTATATCTACTAGTCGAGCAGGGCACCGCACACGTTTAACATCTTTCAATACATAGTTTATGATATGGATTCGGGTATTTTGACTGGTCAGCCAGACTAACCCTGTGCGAGTATTTTATGCCATATTCCAAAATAAATCCGGAAAAGAAGTGCAAAATGTGGTGAAACGATGATTCGGAAAGCCCTAAGCTAGTCAAAAAGAAAAAGAAAGAAGTCGGAATTTGACATCCCCAGGTCTTTATCTTTGTCTTTAAGTGTATGTCTTTGTTTCTGTGTGTGTGTGTGCGTGCGTGCGTGTGTGTGTGTGTGTGTGTGTGTGTGTGTGTGTGTGTGTGTGTGTGNGGGGGGAGAGAGCTTGTAATAATCTCAGGTAATACTACCAAAATGGCTTAAGACGTGTTTCACACTTTTGAGAGAAGCGGCAGAAAAACGATTTTATAGCAGTGCAAAAAAAAAAAAAGGTCACTCTGTATCTCAACGACGGGAATCTTGACGGAAAAATATTGGCATATTTTAAGTTTTTTTGTTTTTTTTTATTTTCCAGCATAGACCTTCATCTCAGCAGCATGGTCCCCTTATTAAAAATAGCTTAAGTCTGACTTCGATTATGTTAGAATTTTTCGTGGCACAGTGACAGTAAAGTGTGATCATCCTGCTTCACTAAAGGGGAAGGTTGGGATACATGGGACGCGGGATACATGGGACAATTGCAAAATCTCAGAAACAATGGGACATAGGTGTGCCATACTTGCATGAACCTACAGCCCACGTGACCAAACAACCCGCCATTTCATTCCCAGCCTCTACTTTCGCTTTCGGTTCGAGCTGTGCCGATAGGAAAATTTGACATCGTTTTCTTTGCTTTTTTGATGTGCTGATTTTGTCATCTGGTGGCTTCCAGTTCCAGAGAAATATCAATAGACATAATCGTCCGTTATTGTTACCATTTCAACATTCATGTCATGTTTTCATTTCTATCATCTTTAAATCGTAGGATCCAGAGTCCCTTGTTGAGTGTCATCAAGTAGGGGTTGGGATAGATGGGACAAAAAAAGTCTTGCTGTTGGGATGCATGGGACTGGTGTCACATGTATCCCAACACAGTGTCCCATGTATCCCAACAAGAAAAATACACATATCTTCGTTGTTTCTCATATTTGTGGCCAGTGTGGAACTTCTTCACCAACATTGTCTCATATTTTCTCCAGATTATGCCCCAGTACTACCAGCGAAAGATAGAAAGAGGGCAGTTATCGCATGAACTTATGTTAGAAGCAGTTCAAAAGGTAGTTAATGGACAATCGCGTCGGGTTTTTGGTTTTTTTTTTGACTAATGTACGTGCTTGGCCTTGTGTGCATTCCATTAAGATCCTAATTAAAAGTTGTGTCTGTTATGTACATGTCTTGTCAGCTGCTTTTTAGATATTGACAAATTTTATTACTTGTCCCATGTATCCTTTTGGTTTGTCCCATCCATCCCTCACCTGTCCCATCCATCCCACCTTTTGGTGATGATCAAAACAGTCGCAGTATAGAAAAGTTCTGAGGCTTTGGCTGACGCCAGTATACCAAAAGTAGTCTAGATGGACTCCCTTTTTGCACACATCAAAAGTTTGTACACATCTATAATAGGTTGTTAGAAAAATCAATTTGAATAAAAAATCCAATTTCTTGTCCCATGTATCCCAACCTTCCCCTACGCATTTTACACTGGATGGGATGTGTATCTTCGCCTGACATAAATTAAACTGACTAAAACTTTAGGTGGGGTTAAACGGATTCTAGTTTTCACTGCCCGGCATTGAAAGTTCGTGGATATGCTACATGCTAAAGAATCCCGCTATTTTGAACCCACCGTATTATGGAGACAGAACACATATCCAAACCATTACTGTTATACCAAAACGTCTGGCAGAAGGATTCAGGTTCAAGTCCCCGCTGGATTGGAAAAGTAAAGTGAAGATATTATCTTAAGCTACTACACCTTCGGTACACAATAAGAAGTATGTTATTGTTAATATTAATACAATCCACTACGCTTCCCTACTGTGGTGCGCACTGCCCTTTTCCAATTGAATACATTTTACGTGCAAAATTGCGCACCAGAGTGCTGAACCGTGCAATTTTTTTCTGCTATGGATGGTGATCTTAGGAAACGTTATCCCAAAGGACATTCAATTCTTCACAACCAGCTTTCACACATGTATCAAAGACACGTAAAGGCACATACTTACGGAGGGATTTAATAATCTTCTCAAGAAAAGGTTAGGTAAAACTAATTGAAAACGCTGTCTCTCAAAGTAACTGTGTCTCAGATTTATGTGTGCAATCTGATGTCCAAGAAAGAGCTGTAGTTTGAGATACAATTTTCCTAAGATCACTACCCACAACAAAGAAAAGTGCACTGTTCAACCTTTTGGTGCGCAATTTTCCATGTAACATAACTGAATTGGAAAAGAGCAGTGCGCACCATACTAATGCTCTAAATTCTCCCGCGTCAGCAATTCCATGAATTGAATGTATACATGCCAATATTTATAGTTTATTAGTCTCTCTATCTTTCGCATTTTCTCCCTCTTTCTCTCTCTCTCTTTCGTTCTCTCTGTCTCTCTCTCTCTTTCTCTCTGTCTCTCTCTCTCTACCCCATTTTCTCTGTAATGCTACTGGGATACTAAGTACTCTTCATTTCTTTTAGCTTTTAGCTCCTGTTGAATCTGAACAGTTCACCTAACACATTGAAAAATCATGTAACGCTCTGTTTTTTGTTTTTAATTTTCTTGTTTGATTTTTATCTCTTTCAAGCATAGCGTATTTAGAAACACATTACTCATATCAGCTGTACGATGTTTCATTTTATTTTATAACATGGGTCATTTATAACACACACCGTGTAGTTCCCTTTTTTAAAACACATCATATAAGAGTACTTCGAAGACATTTATTATCAGTATGATGTATAGGTGTGTTCTACATACTTTATTTACAATCCGTTCGTATTAACTGAGAGCTTACGCACTGACGATGGGATCTCTTATCGTCGTAAGAATTACATTAGTGCACCTGTGCTGAATGCAGCTGTTTAGGCGATCAACATGCAGTTTTAATATAATTCTTACGATGATAAGAGATATCATCGTTGATGGGTTATCTCGCAATAGGGGCATCGGTGCCGAATGGACGCTTAGTGGCATTTGACATACAGAGTTAATGAACTTCTTAAAGCCGGTTTAATATCTCATCGTTAATGTCGCGTTACAATAGGAAGTAAGAGCCAGTTTTCCATAGCTGTAACAAGTAGTAAAACTACTTAAATCTCGAGCTTTAAGCACTGCTTCATTAATCTGATTACAAAAACCCTTTCACCCTCAATTCCTATTCCACTAAGAACACCTAAACCTACCGAATGAAAGTGAAATGAAAGAAAACATTGATTAAATTCTATAACCGTATACTCTGTAAAAGGGATGATACAGTGCTAGAAAAATGCTGTTTCTTTTATTCAGCGCTGCAATATATTGAGATTTTCGATGCTATCTATCAAAGTGAAAGCATCTTAACGTCTCTCTTTCTTTCTAGTGTGTTTACCTCTTTTAAGTACCCGTAAACCTCCCTCCCTTTTCTCCAAAACTCATTTCTTTTTCCCATTTGAAACACTGCTGTTCACAGCTCTAGACCCAGAAAAAGACATGCTAGAGACATTCATATCAAAATCTATAATATTGTGACTATAAGATTTAACATTTTGCTTCCGCTACGCGAGTAGATATATCGCAGGCCCACTAAATTTACCATTGCTGATGAAATGTATAGATTTACATCCTGTTGTCAGCAAGGCCTAATAAAGGGATGAAACTTAAAGGAAAGGGGNGGGGGGGGGGGGGGGGGCGCGCCACCTGAAATCGTCGATTTGGGTTCAAGATACCGAAATTGGCTTATTGCTACTTTTAGACACTTTGACATCTTGTGAATCGAAAGCATTGATGGTCGCATGTGAAAGAATCCATTTTACTTCTCAAAAATGCATTTCATTATGGTGACCCCCATGTTTTGTTTTTGTCTGATTATGTGACTCTATGCTGAAATTGTCTGTTTTTGATCGCAAATTTTGTCTTTACCCAATAAAATTAGACCTATCTTGTTGCATACCGTTGGAAAGGAAATGTTCTCCTCTACAAGGTCAACCTCTCATTGGCTGGCCAATGAAAATGTCGGAAGGACGGCATCTTCCGAAAGCGAGGCATAAATTATGTCTGGTCTTATTTACATTGCTAAAAGTAGCTAGGTCACGGCCTAGTTTTCAATCGGAACAAGTCATGCTGATGTTTCATTCACTCGTTTGTTTCCGGCAAGCGTGACCTTGTTATCTGATTGGATTTCTTCGGTTCAGATGGCCTCTTTTCTGTTTGTACGTAAACAGCAGCATGCAGGTTAGCACGTGAATACCTGACAGGAAGGAGGTGGCCAAGAAATTAGCAGCCTAATTTTTCTTTGTGATCCAGAATTGTTGTGATTATCATAATGCCGACAGGAAAAGGGGGCTGAGGAAGGTGACTCAGCCTATCAGCCGGGCACGTTTGGTGTAAGTACAGTTTTTCAGACGTTACTTGTGTGTGAAATTTTCAAACGCATTTTTCTCAAAACTATACTTTTCAACAAATAATTTAAAACTCCACCATGATTTACGAACCAATCTTTAGGAAATTTGGTATATAAGCAGTTCATAGGTATACAAAAAAAGTAACAGAGAGATATTTGCATTTTTTATATTATTTTTCAGGAAATATGTTGGCGGAGGCCCCCCAAAAAATGGGGAAAAACTGATATTCTGATACATACCAATTTTGAAAATTCATAGGATAATTTTTTTGTCATTTTATCAAAAATAACTCTCTGTTACTTTGTAGACATTGTATATAAGAATGCATGTGTGGAATTCCAGTCGGATTGCATTTTATCTGGAGGAGGAGTTTCCTTGAAGTTGACAGTTTTCTAAGTAGAACATTCAAGATGGCTGCAGTTTCCATAGCAACCATAATAAATTGTAAACAAAATTTGACTGTTTTTCACTAATTTGAACTTGCTAAGTCCAAAAATCAAGGTTAAACTCATGTGGCACTTAGCATTTAGAAAATGGCCCTCAGGTGGCGCCCCCCCCCCCTCCTTAAGAATATTAGCATAGTGGATGCTGAAGTTTTAATGGTTATCTTCCGTAGACCACGAGATAGCAATTAACGTGTTTTTAAGGGGATTTTAAAACCACCGTCTGGCAAATGGAAAAAAAAAATGCTACGGCAGCAAAGTGTTAACACTCTCCTCTCCAAAACAAACAAAATCTATTACAATGCACACTGTACACAAGTTTGGACATTAGAAAAAAATACATTGAGGTTTTGGTCAATTTCTTTCCATATTATTTTTCGTAACCCATCCTAGTTGTGGCATCACGTTCACCAGACTTCGCACTTTTTCGGCGGGTTCATGTAAGAATTGGACGGACATTTGAAAGCCTCAGTGAAATCTGGCGAATTCTGGGCGGGGCCGATTACTCTGAAATGAAGAAGACCAGAAGACAAAAAAATAGTTAGATGTCTAGTCCATGCCAACTGCCCTAGCTTCACCCCTTCGCAACAGAAAACATCCACAATGATGATGATGGTGATCATAAAGCAAATGATGATGATGTTGTTGTTATTATTGTTGTCGCTGTTGTTGCGCCGATGATGATGAGGGTAATGACAATGAAAGCTAATGGTGAGTGAGTTGGTGGTGATGATGGTTGCTGATGTTCTTAAAATGATAACAATAATGACCACGATGACAATATCAATAAAAAACCTGAAACGATCTGGGCTGTGCGCGCCGACTCTTATCTTTCTCAGTGCTTCGCCTTTTGTCATCAAGTTGCAAGAAATCTACAGAGATGAATAATAATAATAATATTAATAATAACACTAATAATAATATTACAATCATCATCATCATCATCATCATGAAGAACATTTCTATACGGTCGATCCTCGAAATGCTCGAGCCGCTTTATAGTACATACATCACTATCGGCCACATAGATCATAATATCATAATACGTACACGTACACGTACGTACACACACACACACACACACACACACACACACACACACACACACACCACACACACACACACACACACACACACACACACACACACACACACACACACATATATTCTGTATACTCTAGGAATATATGCATAAACGTCATAAAGCTTACATTGTTGTCGGTGGTGACGGTGGGCCTCTATACACTGTGTTGTTGTGATGACGATAGTGCTTTGTATTGGTGGTGAAGGTAAATTAAATAGTAGTGATGCATTGCAATAGTTGGCGTTGTTGTTGTTGTTACCTGGGCAAAGTTGATAAAGAAGAGTTGATTGTGAGTAAAATCCAGTCCCGGTAAGAGTGCCTCCTCCTTGCCTTGCTCAGTCACCCAGTTCCTGTATGCCTGAATCAGAAAAAGACTCACGCAAGTAAGTACACTGGTAAGAATACATAGACGAATAGTGGTGGAGGAAGGGGAAGGAGGCATTAGGAGTAACCAAGGGCGGTTTAACCATGGGGACAGTTGCTCAAGAGCCCCGCACCTCTGAAAAGACAGAAGACTTCGCAAGTCTCAAGGCTTGTGAATTGCATGCACTTTTTGTTTGTTTGTTTCTTATAGAAGGGCAGCACGAGATTCATAACCCCATGTCTAGCGCTATATCATCCGTCCTTAAGAGTGAAAAGAGAAGCCCGCAAGCAAACATCAGACAGGCTACTAGGCTCTCGGAATGGCGCACTAAATCTTCCCATCCCCCAAAAGACAATTCTTGTAAACAAGTAAAAGGAAGGCAGTAGAGAGGAGGGGGGGGGGGGCAATGTACGTAGTATTGAAGAATCTTTGAATGGAAAGATCGAGAAATATGTTATTACTCGATTAGTTCACCAAGGCCCAGTCTGCTGTGTGTGAACTGAATGATCTCGTATAGGCTCTAACTGAACACACAAAATAGAGACCAAGGCGCGATTCTCTATAACACATTGTTAGAAATCACTAAACCATTCTGAGGTTTGCTCCATTTTCCTGACAGACATCAAACCGCTAAGGTTTTTCTCAAAAGACACACAAAAAAAAGTCCCACTTTTTCACCAAAATCGGCTCATTAAGTCGCAAACTTTGTTGTATGATCCTGCTGACAATCCAACCACCAAATAAACCTAAGCGGAAATATAAGTTTCTTGATGGTAGTAACTCTGGAGGTTGATACCAGGGCCTAAAAAACATTATACTCATCACTTTACCTTGAAGGCTTGTTTGAGTCCTCCATTATCAGCGATGTTCTCTCCTTGTGTGTTAACCCCATTCAGCTGGACATAGGATGGAAAAGAATGTGGATAAATTTCGTTAGTTTGGTCAGTGATTAGCTGACCGCTTAAGAAACCTTCATTAATACAACAAACGTTCATCCTCGCCATTTTTTTAAAGCTCAGGTTAACCCTAACGATGTAGAAATCAGGATCGATGTGGTGACATTTCATTTTACTTATCCCATCTTTTTTTTAAAAAATAAAATTAGATTTTTGTATAACCGCTAGGAACATGAAATATAACCATTTCTAGCTCCTTAGGAGCCAATCTGGCAACACTGATTGAAAGGCACACAGTGACCACAAAGAGCGACAGGCAGTCCGTGAGGTAAAGACAGGCAGACACGTGACGTAAGGACTGGCAGACAAACGACATAAAGATAGGCAGACAAGTAGAACAAAAGCAGGCTGACATGTGACGCCAAAACAGGCAGTCAAGTGACATTAAGACAGGCAGACAAGTGGTGTAAAGTCAGACTAACATGTGACGTAAAAACAGGAAGTCAAACGACGTAAAGATATGCTGACATGTGACGTCAGGACAGGCAGACACGAGACGTAAAGGCAGGCATGCAAGTGGCGTGAAGACAGGCAGACAAGTGGCGTAAAGACAGGCAGACAAGTGGCGTAAAGACAGGCAGGCACGTGACATAAAGACAGACAGACTCACATTCATGTTGATTTCCGCCACAGTAAAGTTCCCATACTGGTCGACGATGCACTGGGCTCTTCCCTTGAATTTGTCCACAGCAGACTGACTCCACCACTGCACCAAGTTTCCATATTTGTCGTACTGGTGTCCTGGCAGCGTGGTTCATTCCGTTAGAGGAATGGAGAGTCATGAGACAAAGCCGAGCAAGGACAAACAAAGCAATAACCTATTATTGTTCAAATTCTGAAGCGGTGATTCCTGATGTCATTTTGTCCCTTGCTTAAGAAATTTACAATATTTTTATGCAAACAGTCACGTCTTTTTTTCTTTTTCAACTAGATTTAAACTTAAGACATTTGGTTTCAAAGCACGGGTTGAAAAACATGTATACCATAGATCAGATTATGTCAAGATAGTTTAATTCATTGGTCTATCTATCTATCTGCAGACTTATACGCAGTCTGTACAGTTGGTGGTGATATTACTTAAGCATTTAACGACTGCACAGTATAAGTGAGTAAACTGGAATCTAGTAAGGATCTGAATGTACACATAAATATTCATTTCATTCATCACGTTGGAATAACATAAATAAGATGGCAAACCAAGCTGAGGCACTGTTTCATGACTGTATTACTTGCAGCTATTCTTCTTTGTCTTCTTTTCTTTTTCTTCCTTGCTTCTCTTTGTTCTCCTTCTTCCTTGAGGTTAGAGGGTGTGCAAACAGCAAAAGAGTCTCACTGCATTTTAAATAACAAACACTCATTTTCTTTTTAAAGATTGCGCTTTCAAGATCCTCCAAACAATCTCCTTTCTTTACACCAATGGGCCAGATAGGTAAAGTTAAATTCTCATGTTTACGAATATGGTACAGAAAATTTATTTGTTTTTCAATTCTGTGTCATCAACCATGTATACATTTTGTGAATGATCAGTTCATTTTCAATGTAAAAGTATGCATCCAAATTGTCGCTCTCAAAAAAAACAACAACAACAACACAAAACAAAAACTGTATGAATACAGTCCCCATTCATTAGTGGAGTATCTGCCCATCTAAACACTCACTTGCATCTTTAAATCATAGAAATATAGTAATCTGAGAGATAGGTTGAGAAATAGAATCACTGCACAATAACAAATATTGCTGGTCACTGGTAAACAGAACCGACAACCTTACACTCTGGGCAGACAGCCCTCTTCCTCTCCCCTCCCCCCCCTCCCCNCCCCAAAAAAAAAGGTGCTCAGTCCTCTGCAGCGATTGTCATAATGACCAGTAAAATGTATGCGCAACGCTCCTTATCTCACATAAATGGTTAAAAAAAACAAAAGCTCTTGAAAAAGAAAAAAAAGGTTCGAGCAAAAGTATACACGAAAAAAAATATGATCATAGCAAAGATGCAATTAAAAATGAAACAATATAGATACAGCTAAGGCAAGGACTAAGAGGATTAATGCAAAGAGTGTAATATAAGCATGCACAAAAAAAAACAACAACCAAAAAACCACTCACAACAAAGATGGAAACAACTGTAAACACAGTTATGACTTATAAAGACATCTCTCAAAATATGTCTATTTCTTGATAGTATTATTGCTTCAGGATAATTTTCTAATGGTGTTCATTATTGAATAGGTTAATCCATAGAGAGATAATTTTCAGAGTCAGAGATATGTATGAAAAATGGCATGAATATTTCATTCATCTGCAAGGATTGCCTGCAAGGATTTCCTCTGCAATGGGAGAGGGAAAAAAACATTATTGAAACAAAATCAATTGTTCAGTTTAATCCCACTCTAGTACAGCTGCTAAGACCCTAAAAAAAGGAGTGAATTCTGCAAACTGGATAAAGGTACGAAAACGGGTAGAGTGGTAGATAGGAAGGTGCCACGTATTTTGGATATGGATCCCAGCAAAGAAGTTGTCATGTTAGCAGAACTGGGCCGTTTTCAATACGACTAATGATGAATAAATTGTTATTTCGACCGGTTTACGACTGACATCCCAAGTATCTTGCAAAGGCTCACTGTTTTCAGGGATAGTTCAGTGGTTATTTCCCTATTAATACAAGATTTCACTGAGTAATGATGCTTTGCAATTCATTTACTTCCTTCCGTGGTTCTTGATGTTAGTATTCTTAGTTATCTTTTCCATGTATTATACATGATTCTTCTACATTAATTTTGACAGGCTTTTTGAATACTGGTATGCTAGGTTACTTTGTTTTCTTTCGTAGCTTAGAGTGTGAATATTAATGGGTATATTATTTTTAATGCCTTTTTTTTATCCTTACACTAGCTGTCACTTTTATAGATTTTCATTTTTCCGGGGTGTGTTAAGATAACACTTAATGTTTTGCGTTTGCTTTTCATAATCTGTGTATTCACGTGGCTTACAAGATGACGGATGTCGAAAATAAACGGATCAAGTGCAGAGACATACATTCTAAATCAACATAATGTAATCAAACACATCAAATAATAGCAAACTAAGACCTTTTGAAACAAAACCAGAGATTCTTAAAAGGCAGTCCATTAAAAAACACCGAGATTATAAAACATGCACAAAACAGTCATTAAACCCACGGAGAATAACAAATGTTATGTGTTTATAGCATGCTACTGATAACAATTTGTTTATCCAAAGCATATAGTTTTCAAGCACAGCTCGGACCAGCTGTTACAAAACTTTAGACACGTTTCGTCTGACTGTGGCATAAGCATGAGGTCATCGAGACGAGGTAGAGATAGATGTATAGGGGTCATGGGTCAAAAGCAAATAAGTTCACACTTGAGGTCAAGATGGGGCACACGGGTTCAAAGGAGCTGAACATCGCCCTGTTGACTTCTATTATAGCTTCGTATTCCATCACTAGTGAGATCGTGAATTATGGTACCACTAACATGAATTTACTAAAAATCATTCTGCTAAAATTTGACATTTTTGGATTCCTGGATTCCTGGTATGAGCTAAAAAAATAACTAAAGACTATAATAATTTCGTAAGGATGTTTGTTTAAGTGTAGGCCTTTTTTCCCCAAATATCATACAATTTGTGCATCCAGTCTTCCATACTTTTTGTGCACTTAACTCATGTAATGCACAATGCTGTCTAATTTTGCGCGCTGGTAGTAACCATACGAAATGTCATTCAATTAATATATGCTTTGGAGGTCTTCCGTATTAACCTTTAGCGAGCAAACTTAGGCACTACGGTGGATACGGCCCACGAAGGCCACACTCTCTGTATGGCGTACGATTTGGGCCATATTTGTGCCAAAATTTTGTTAACATATATATATCTTTCTTTCGAACACATAATTAACTTTGCCGCTGTTAAAAAAAACCAGTAAATCTCCGTGTTCCAAAAGCACTTTTAGCGGTTGAAACTGAACTGTGAGTGCATACTGAATTCGGTTAGTAAATAGATTGCAAGAGTCACTCTATTGGAATACCACGAACATCGTCAACAGAAGCGATATGATATAAATCTCTAAGCTGAGTAATGTCTTGGGTAATGAATCTCACCCCGATCGTCAGAACCATGAGACTGTTCATGTCCCATAATAGCTCCTATGCCACCATAGTTTAAATATCTGGTAAACAAACAATAATTTATTTAATTTCAGGGTGGACATGATGATCGTGTAGATGCGTCGTTCGGTTTGATGACGACAATAATGATAACATTTGCGAGTAAAATGATTCCAGGCATGTGAATGAATTTGCATAGAAAGTCTTCAGCATATATGGAGCTACTGGACTGGTAGATCAACTGGTTGGTTGGTTGCTAGGCCAGTCGGTAACTCGATCGGTCGATCAGTCAGTCTTTCTTGTAACTTGCTTCTCTGATATGTGCAAGTAGGCTTTTTGCTTAACACAACGAATGCTATTAGGCCTCTTATTGAACACATACTAAGCGGCTGTAACGGAGTCTAAAAATCTGAAAGTTCGGCAGAAATTCTCAGACTGAAGATGAA
Source organism: Ellobium chinense (assembly GCA_033807755.1). Taxonomy (NCBI): domain Eukaryota; kingdom Metazoa; phylum Mollusca; class Gastropoda; order Ellobiida; family Ellobiidae; genus Ellobium; species Ellobium chinense. The sequence continues at coordinate 1,493,287 of JAWQUT010000081.1, read as the reverse complement.
TGATACTGAGTTCTTATTTGTTTCAGTTTGGTTTTTTCATTGTTCATAATTCAATTCCTCTTCCTGTAATTCACACGTACATCTTAACTAGGCCGTGCTTAACAGAACTGTTCAAACCACCCACGTGTTACNGTTGGCCACACCCTTCAACCATCTTTCTTTTCACAAACTTCCAAGAGCAATTGGTCACACCCTTCAGCCATCTTTCTTTCCGCAAACTTTCAAGAGCTGTTGGCCACACCCTTCAACCATCTTTCTTTTCACAATTTTTAAAGAGCTGTTGGCCACACCCTTCAACCATCTTTCTTTTCACAAACTTCCAAGAGCAATTGGTCACACCCTTCAGCCATCTTTCTTTCCGCAAACTTTCAAGAGCTGTTGGCCACACCCTTCAACCATCTTTCTTTTCACAATTTTTAAAGAGCTGTTGGCCACACCCTTCAACCATCTTTCTTTTCACAAACTTCCAAGAGCAATTGGTCACACCCTTCAGCCATCTTTCTTTCCGCAAACTTTCAAGAGCTGTTGGCCACACCCTTCAACCATCTTTCTTTTCACAATTTTTAAAGAGCTGTTGGCCACACCCTTCAACCATCTTTCTTTTCACAAACTTCCAAGAGCAATTGGTCACACCCTTCAGCCATCTTTCTTTCCGCAAACTTTCAAGAGCTGTTGGCCACACCCTTCAACCATCTTTCTTTTCACAATTTTTAAAGAGCTGTTGGCCACACCCTTCAACCATCTTTCTTTTCACAAACTTCCAAGAGCAATTGGTCACACCCTTCAGCCATCTTTCTTTCCATAAACTTTCAAGAGCTGTTGGCCACACCTTTCAACCATCTGTCTTTTCACAAACTTCCAGGAGCAGTTGGCCACACCCTTTAACCATCATTCTTTTCACAAACTTACAAGAGCAGTTGGCCACACCCTTCAACTATCTTTCTTTTCACAAACTTTCAAGAGCTGTTGGCCACGCCCTTCAACTATCTTTCTTTTCACAAACTTTCAAGAGCTGTTGGCCACGCCCTTCAACCATCTGTCATTTCACAAACTTCCAAGAGCATGCAGTTAGGATAATTTTATCATAGTTATGTTGTTTACAGGGTTTTCATGCTTAGTGTTTTGTTCATGCAAAAAGACTGTGTACACATTAGAGTGCAGTGGCCGTATGCATAATCCTTAAGTTACTTAACGCACTGCTGTAATTAGGAGAAACTCCCAAATATTAGTGCTAATCACTATGTACGTTAATTAATGTATGGACTTATCTATACGGCCACAGGTATGATGAGCGTTGTGTCATCTGGAATCTGTGATACTTTTTATAATATTCTAAAACAAAATAGAGTTTAATACTTCTCATGCATTTTTACATTGTGTACCTTGTTTCAATAATGCTTCATTCCATTTCATATACGCCCGATCCTCATGCTTTTTGTACATTGTATACAGGAAGAGTTAGTTAATACATTTGGTAAACTTGTTATGATATTATTATTGGTGTTGCATATCATTAGGGTATAGAGATTCTCACCTTGGTCATCAAAGCCATGAGTAATTTCATGACCTATAACAACGCCTATACCGCCATAGTTTAAGGATCTGGTGACGAGAGTAATATCATGAGATGTTTATGTCTCGTCTACCATCAAGTGGTATGAGGTTACCTCAACCAATATCAAGCCAAGTGCACAGCAATAAGTCTTTTCATATTGATAGGGGGTATATTGGCCGAACATTCACACAACGCCGTGGAGAGTATTTTGGCTGGACAACAGGACGGTGTGATTTTCGTATGTGACTAAACCCAGCAACATCCTTCTCACTCATCTAAAGAAAAAAAAAGGCTCATGTTAAAGTTGAGGCTTTCTTCATATTTTGAATCAGCACTCTGCTCCGTTGAGCTAGAATGCAGGTCATCGGTATGAGTGAACTTCAGTATATATTTTAAAAATCTGCCAGTCGGATGGGGGACACAACTTGGCAATATGTTTGCTCTGGTAAAAAATAAAATCCAGCCGGAATAATCCGTTAGGTAAAGTTTAGCCGTCCAGCCAATAAACTCACTTCCTTTTTTTTCCTTTTCTTCATTACAACACAATACATTCACATCTTTGTTTGGTCATAGAGTCTACATATTGATTTTGCAGATTTTTGAACAAGGGAAAATGTATTTCTTCTCTGATGCCCAAACAATATGATTATGACTAGAATCGAACCCAAGATCTTCTGAGCCTTACTCCAACGCAGATAGAATTTTACAAGGCTGTTTTACTAGTGAATGAAATAATAACAGTGTAGGTGCATAGATAGGCGGTTGGATTATGTAGTAGGAAGGTGTGTAAATGAGCACTTGCCTTATATAATTTTGTTGTAAGGATGCATTATTTGAAATAAGAGAAGCCTGATACTTTAACACAAAGGGAGATCAAGTCTGACAAATTTTATGAGGTTATTTAACATGTAAATTATCTCCCCTAGGAGAAGTGAGTAATAGCAACACAGTAAGGGACTTAGAGCATAGACTTAACAAGTTCGTGATGATGACAATGATAATGAATATGATGATGAGCAGTCTAGTTTCAAATGAGTATCAAATGATAATGATGATAATGAATGATGAGAGAGAGAGAGAGAGAGAGAGAGAGAGAGAGAGAGAGAGAGAGAGAGGGGTGAGAAGGCATAAAATGTAAATTTAGCACTGTTCTAGTTATTTATACACATCTATAGCAACAACTCTTAACCACATCGTGTTCAAACTTCATTTGACTTCACGACAGCCTTGTTCATCTATTTTAAGCATGCTGTACTAACTATCTGCCTTTCTTTACTTTTTGTATTTGTCACTCATACCTATAAGTATGGGTTTTTACCAGTTCATTGTGTGTCTTTTAGATAAAAAAAAATCACGGCATCTAATTAACTTTATTTATCTGTGAATACCTACCTTTTCAACGTTTGTTTTAAAGTTCTAAATTTTTAAAATAATCATGATAATAATAATAATGATGATGATGATGATGATGATGACAATAATGATAACATTAGGAGTAAACAAATTCCAGTAGATGACAACGAGACATGTTAATGAATGTGCATAGAAAGTCTTCAGTATATACGGAGCTACTGAGCTACATAAAGCAACCCGTTTGCTGTCCATGAATATAAAAAGAAAGTTTACAGTATTCTATGAGACTTCCATCTCTCATCCACCCCTGCACTATTCAACGGATGACCCATATTCCAGTCACCATACTTACTTTGGGTAAGTCTTGCTGAAGAATGGAGGTTGTAGGATGCCGGCAGGGAACACTGAAAACAGAAAATGATGACGATTTTTTTTGTAATTAACCCTCTCGATCCGGTGATAGAATACATTCTACTAGATTGCTTAATGGGACAGGGATAGCTATCTGTTTCAAAGCCTAAAAAATCCACAATGTTTTTTCATAAATTTTCAGCCCCTTCCACGTTTCATTCGTCCGAGCGCTTCCGAGAAAGTGCAGCTTCGGAAAGTCGGGATTTTCACACCCTGCGGGCCGCCATGACTGGTCGTCCGGTCAGCGCGGGAATGAGGCTTGACGTCGTAAAGCAGTAGTCATTATGCGAAGAGAATTTCCCACATGCAATAACTTTCGTTCGCTATAAATGTTATGCCTTTTTTTTTATTAAATGTACCGTCGAGAAAAGTCTTTTGTTAAACTATTTGAACAATTGCCCGACGCTGAACGCAGTGCTGTAACCTTAGAATAAGGAGGATAAAATAATATTTGAGAAGAAGGAACGTCTGTCTAACCACTGTTTGAGTTGCTTTATTAATGTTTGCACTTCCCTTGTATTGTTGTCTGCTGTGTGGTTGAGTGGGCTCCAACTGACCTAAGATTCTAACATTATAAAATTTTCATTTGCTTAAGGAGCACTTTCAGATAATGTAGATGCCGCCACAGTCAAATTCTCTGTGCTTAGGAGCAGCGCTAGTTGTGTCACTAGTCATATCAATCAAAAGACTTTCCAGAGCAGATAAAAAAGGAGGCAAATCGATATGAAAATGATTTTGACCGTCGTATTTCGGTCAGAGATGCCCACGGAAGTATTTTATAGAATACCCGTGAAAACTTTTGTAATTTTGAAAGAAAGAATCGGTTGGGTGGGCACAATTCCAGGGATAGAGAGAGAGAGAGAGAGAGAGAGAGACAGAGACAGAGAGACAGAGAGAGAGAGAGAGAGATAGAGAGAGACAGAGAGACAGAGAGAGAGACAGACAAAGAGATAGAGACAGAGAGACAGAGAGAAAAAGAGCAGCCAAAATGCTTTTGTTCCCTGAGTCACTGTTCATTACCTGCCTTGTCGCTTTTTTTCATTAGGAACTCAGGTTCTCACTTTCTTTTATTGCTTCTATTCCCTCTGTCACTCTTTCTCTCTCAACGCCAAAAACATAATGTAACGTCTTTGCTCCACCCCTGTAACTGTGCCCACCCATCTATCCCCTCTCTTCTCCCCCCCCCTCCCCCCATGTCGTAACTGTTGCTATGCTCAACATGGCATACCATGCTAATTGCTATGGTCCATTTCAGTTTCTCTTTGATGGTGAAGACCGCTTCTCTTTCTTTCCAAACTATAAAAGGTTTGACAAGTATTATCCAAATTATTCCCGTGGTCATCTCTGACTAACAAACTATTTTCGTGTCGATATGCCAACTGTTTGACCGGCTCTTCGAAGCATGTTGACTGATTTATGACTAGTCAAGCACCTAGCACCGCCTCTAAGCGCAGAAAACACTGCCTGTGACAATAGTTAGCTGTCGATCAAATCCTATCCTGCTGTGCGACGTCTTAATAATCTAAATGTGCCCGTCAAGCAAATGATAAATAGTGTCAGAATCGTAGACCAATGAGAGCTCATTAAACAATACAGGGGAAAAAAGGCACAGACAACCATACTTAGGCTATGCATACATTAATAAAGCGACTTAAACAGTGGTCAGACAGATGTTCTTACATATTATTTTATCCTCCCTTTTCCAAGGTTACAGCACTGCGATCAAAGTAGGCCAGTTGTTCACACAATTTAACAAAAGACTGTTCTCGACATTAAACGAAAAAACAAAAGGCATAACATTTAGAGCGAACGAAAGTTATTGTATATGGATAATTCTCTTTGCATAACGACTACTAGCTTGCCTCTCGCTTTATGACGTCAAGCCTCATTCTCGTGCTGACCGGACGACCGGTCATGGCGGCCCGCAGGATGTGAAAACCCCGACTTTCAAGCTGCACTTTCTCGGAAGCGCTCGGGCGAAGGAAACGTGGAAGAGGTTGAAAATTTATGAAAAAATATTGTGATTTTTTTTAGGCTATGAAGCAGATAGCTACCTCTGTTCCTTTAAATGCGGTAATAGAATATATAGGTATCTCTTTGCCGACCTCTAAGCGTGGGGGCAGAATCTTGCATCCCAGTGTCACCCGACCGGCAGGCAACGTGTGCAACGGTCATTATCTGTAACAACGGTCAGTAGGCGGCGGGAGGTCGGACCCGAGCAGCCTCACACTATCATAGTTAAAGGTTTTTATCCGTCTAACAGAATGTGTTCTCATTGAAGAGGGTGAAAGATAAAGGAGAAAGAAAAATAAGGAGACCTATTGTCGTACATAATAAGACGTGCCTATGATTACAACTCAATTCAGTTCAATATTTACTGTTGACCACTGTGGCCAGTTTCAGACCATGTCATTGTACAACACTCTCAATTTCTAATTTCTAAGCGCCGTCATTCTTTCTATGTTGAACCTCCCTCATTTAGATATCTCTACTGAACGAATCCAAACTTCAGATGAAAATTAAACAGATAATAAATTTTAACTCTAATCCATTCACTCATTCACTTTGCAAAAAGTCACGCCCTTTAGAATGTCAAGAAGTTAAAAGATCGAAACACTGCTGCAGGAGAGGGGATCTTCTTCTGAAGATCGTCTGTTGCCTCGCTCTCACAGGAAGAGAGTTTCAAATCTTCCTGAGGCATCGTTCATTCATCTAGCAAACCTTAAAAACCCATTGATCTTCAGAGAAAAAAAAAACCCAAAGAAATTTCTCTAACTTCGTTCTCTCCGCTAACCTGTGTTCTCTCTGTCCTAGCCAATACTGGGCTCTACAGCCCATCACCGTGTTGCCGAAACATCACTGAACATTTTCATACTGAAGTGCTCACTTTTTTTCCATAAAGTGTAATGTTCAATACTTACCGATCTCGTTCCACTCACGGCTATAGAATGCGTTGACTGTCGTCGGACCACTTTCCCATCTGTCCGGAGGGAGTAGAGGAGAGAGAAGAGAAGATTTAAGAAAGGTAAAATTCTGAAACCCAACGGAAAGACACGCGTGTCATGTTTTTATTGACACAGAAATGTCCAAGTCTTCCCTCTATTATTTTTCGTCTTCAGTTCCTCTTCTCGAATCCCCTCTGTGCCAAATGCTCCAAAGCCCATAACCCAACATTTTTTCTATCAACTTTCATTCATAGTATCTATCTATCTATCTATCTATCTATCTATCTATCTATCTATCTATCTATCTATCTATCTATCTATCTATCTATCTATACACAAACACACACGCACACGCATATACACACACACAAGCACACACACACGCACGCACACACACACACACACACACACACATACATACATACACACACATACAAGCGCTCGCATTTTGGAGATTATATTCTATGACGTAGTCTGCCTGCTGTCGGAACAATGGTGGAATATTAATTTAGAATTGCGTTTAACTACATCTATACTGTCTACCATGTCTTCTGTCTGCAAAAGCCAACCTACTTTAGCCTGTCTACTGGCTCTCTCTGTCTCCTCATGCTCTCATGGAATCCTTCTCTGCGGTTCACTAGGACATTCTCAAAATACTGATCTTTGTGATAGGTGAGCTGATGAAGAGAAGACATCAGGAAAACTAAGACAGATGTGGCGACAAATGAAAACGTACAGAAGGCTGCAAAAATGGCATCCATGAGTATTTTGTTTCTCTGAACATTAGGTATTCAAAACATTCATGACTTAGGAAACCCATTCAACCAACTTAATCTATAGTCTAATTAAGCGGTTATACATCATAACAAATTAATAAGGTAAAATGAGAAACAATAATGTTTTCAGTGTTGCAAGAGAGCAGGCAAAACCAGTTAGTCAGATAAACACTAATCAATCCAAAAGTCTCTTGCCATATCAGTTAGTTACAATTACACTATGTCTGGCGATCCCCACAACCCAGGTGAAATATAAGCTAAACAATATTTATTATTTATCTTATTATATAAGACTAACTCCCCATTTTACGAATGGGCAGGCAGGCAACGCACCAGCGGCGAAAGAATACCTAGCGCACCGAAAGGCATCATAGACGAATGCATTAGACGAATGCATTAGACTCCGTGAAAAAGTTGGACGACTGGCTAATCGGGCGGATTGAAAAGATCTATCGGAGATTGTATTTCGTTGCTATTCACATTCTTATTTTAAAAAAAGGGTAAAAAAAAATAAACAGGACTGATGTGTATAATTACCTTTTGTGTATTTTTCTACGAATTTAGATGAAAACCGCATGTTTTTACGTTACGTAGTTCTCAAGAAATCTGTGACACAATTTTGACTGAATCGTTTTATTAATATAGATATACTACTTATATGCTCTTGTATATTTGCGGGCACCTTTTTTCGAATTAAATAAACCATCAAACCATATCTACTAGCATTCACAATGGCCTTCTCAGGGTAATAATTCTGTTCAGACTAGTTTTGTAAGTTAAAAGAACAAACAAAAGTCTTAACGGTTATTCTTACGTTGGCATAAAGTTCCTCCAAATACGTGTCATTTGTCAGCTTTTCGGGGTAGCCAATTCTAGGAAGAATGTATTCATTCTGTGGATATGAGAGGTAGCATTTTTATTATTATAAAGACCAACAGACTGCAACAACAACATCGATTGTATCGGCACACAGAAACAATAACACTACAATCATCAATCCTGTCTTACGTTTAACATTAACACTAAACACAATGAGACACACACCTGTTTTGCAACCGGTGAGGCGTAAATGATATTTTGATCATATCAGGTTCTTAATATAATGAGAAAGGTGTTTTCTTTCATTAGGTGAAAACAGTTTTGATTTAGCATTTTTTGGCCTGAGATATTATGGTTACACGGTGTCATCTCAAATGCAATGGCAGAAATTTGAGAAAATCGCGATTGAAGAAAATATTTTCATTATAAAATTCTTTCAATCTCCCTCACATAAACTGAAAATAATCTAGAATAACTTCCCTTTCTTTCACAAAATCAGTACTTTTGTTAAAAGCAATGATTTTTTTCACGATTTCTGCAACAAATATTCAATACCGGATGATCCCAACTATCTGTACTGCCTGATATCTCAGATCGAAGTCTAGCAACATAAGTTTCATATGACTGGCTGCAAGACAATTAAATCACCAGTAAATAACAGAACAGAATTACTTTTTCTCGAGCAACCCTCTTGGTTTCCTCGTCCATCCAGTCAAGATTGTTCAGAAGTTGGTTGAAAGAATACTGAAGTCCTTCAATCATTTCCAAAGTCTGGAATGTGTATAGCATAGAAAGCACATTTGGAGGACGATCGAGAGGCTGTGTCTAGTTTTCAAAGGTATAAGATGTCAGAAAAGAACTGTTCTTTCAATTTCTGAAAGTCCCTTGCACTTTATTCTCGATACAGCTCCACCATTCCCTATAAACAACTCACCTATGAGATACGTACATCATTCAGAATGTGCTCACAGGACATAATTATATGTCTGTAGTCTGATAAAAGTTCTACTTAAGAGATATGTATTTTCGCTCTTACCCACACTCATTTTCAGTTTTGTGGACCCAGTCATGTTTCACACACGCAGCCCTTTCCTAATCTCCAAATTATTTCTGTGAGCCGATCATGTCACATAGACATTTGCATTCTTCTTCTCATCACATCATCCCCACTCTCTTACATATACACAATTTTCAGTTCTGTAGACAGATCATGTTTTTAACGTATGAATATTCTTTGCTGTGACGTAACGGACTGTTAACACTGTAAAATGAACGCTGTTGGTAGGTGAAGAAAGCGTTTTTAGAACTACTGGGACAAAAACAACGGCTCTGCTTACTCCCTTCCATTCAAAACACGTGACAACGAAGTACCAATGCACACCATTGTCTTCGAATCAGCGTCGAAATGATCCTTAATGAACATCCTACCCACGGCCAGCCCAAGATAGCCGGTAGTGTATGCTGAACACCTCCTAAATCTGGCTATTTCTGAAGACGTTCCGACCAGGATCTGAAAGTTATAGCAGAGTGGGTATAGTGGCCGGACAGCCATAATATACCTTAAGGAGTATTCTGGCTGGACTGATTTTTTTAAGCAAAGAGAAATATTTTTTCTAGTTATCTTCCCTATCCGACACCCAGGTTTTTGGCACCCGTTTGAGGGGCAAATCACTCATAGTGTACAACCCAATTTATCCACTAATATAATAATTAATTTCTATAGCGCACATATTCACCTGAAAAAAAAGTGCTCTATGGCGCTGCTTAACACATAACGTTTAGACATTAATTACATCCTTACACTTCTAAAAGCACACCTCACTCTCATACACATCAGTTATTCACAACGGCCATTCACACTCAACCGCGCAAGGTTAATAAAAAAATTATTATTGCTTCATGTGAATGATCACTGACCACCGACAATCATATGCCAGTTTAAATAATTATGTTTTTATTTTCTTTTTAAATATCATGATGTTTTCACTTTTCCTTGTCTCAATACTGATGTTATTCCACAGTTTAGGCTCACCTACAGAAAAGGCCCTTCTACCAAGAGATAATCTGACTGTGGGCGTTTTAAGCAGCATTGCATCATCTGATCTTAATAAACGTATTGGCTGATATATCTCCATAGTTGTGACAAGTAGTCTGGCGCTTGTCCATATAAACACTTAAAAATGAAACATAAGATCTTGAAGTTTACTCTCTCCTTTTTTAGATGGAAGTGAGCAGCTCGACACGTTTTAGTCAGATGGGTTTGCATCGAGAGATCAGAATCAAAATAGGTACCTAGATTTCTTACTGATACGGAATTCCACATATGAATTCTTGAATCACCCACAGACTTTTCTGACATGACATCATAAAACTCCTCCATAAATTGTACGTTACTTAATTTGTTCTTATTTGAAAGAGGTGGGCTATATATTATGCACAACAATATATATATAAACCCCCCTTTTTTTAAGTCCCTGCCAGCCAGTCTCAGGGTGTAGAAATATGTGAATGACCTGTGATCTAAATAAAGCATTCAATTTTAAAACTTCAGGGACAATTTGAGTCTTCTAGATGAAAAAAATAAAGTGGGTAGGCCTATGTATTCGCACGCGGTCAAAATCAGCCAAATGAAAAATTGGGGACCAAATCAAAATTCGAGGTTACCTTTTCCGTTGACCACTCTTTATCTTGCCGTTAAAAGATCGGGCATAATAAGTACTTTAACCTCCATAGAGGAAATTTCCCGAAATCACAGTGGTATTTGTAGAATACCACAAAATGTTAATAGGGCCCAAAGAAGAAAAAACAATAGCTTTCAAAAACCAGCCAAATTCTAAGTTTATGTACTAAAATTCACTCATGCCTGAAAGCTGCTCTCGAGCTGAGGCACAATCTGAAGAGAGACTTAACCTTCACAAGAACCAGTTTCATTTTCCAAACTGGTGAGAAGTAATTTGCTGGGCTTTGTCACATGCAAAAATCTTAGTCTAGCTGTCCGGCCAAAATACCCTTGTCCACAAAATCTAGGAGACCCACTGGTCAAGATTTGGTGCCATTGTGGTTGTAAGGACATAAAGTTAATGACATATTGCTTTATAAGATACTGTGCTCAAAGCATTTTGATCAAACACTGTTTAATACCGTTTTAAAAGAATACACATTTGCTTGCTGGATGACGATTTGGAGGCATAAATATAAAGAGATATATCAATATACTATTTTTTAAATTTCTATGTGAGCTCCTCTCCTTTCATTCTCCAGGCAGATCTTAATGAGTTTTTTTTTTAAAGCGATATTGTCAATTTAATACACAGTAAATATGCTTCACTGTGTGTTTTATCTGTTCATATTGTCTTAGTATAGTTTTGAGCTGGATTATCAGCCAACCTTCTTGTAGATTCTTAGTGGCTCCATGTATCTCTCTCCCTGAGTTTCGACGAGACTACTAACGAGACCCCATATGATGTAGTTGGCAACAGTTCTGAAAAGGAAATAGATGTTCATGTTATTTAACCCTTCAAGGCATTCGTAAGTACATTATGCATTTTTGTTCTCTTCACTTTCAACTAACATCAGAACATGGAATCCCAGAACACTGATATCTCATTATGTTCTCCAACTTTCATTCAGTAATACACTGAAACCACTGGTTTTGTTTCACGTAAGCAAGCATACAAATAAACAACCAGCACTTTTTATTACCTTTCAAGGTTTTGTGGGTATGTGCGCTATGCACATTCTCCATTTTGAAGATGGATGAAGGCATTAGTGAGTAAGAAAAGGATTCAAAGTTTTCATGTATAGTATGCTGTATATGTCGTCTAGCGATTTGTCGGTGGAGACCGAACCACTCATTGCTCGGAGGCATCTCGCAGTGAATCATGCGGTCTAAATCTTGGCTGAGATCAGGTCATCAAACAAAAAAAAAACTTAAAGGAAAACTGTACCGTCCTACAGACCATATTAAATCATACGACACCCTATTATTCCAATAAAACAGACTTTCAAGTGTCTGTCATAATGATATAACACTTCTGCTGGCTCCAGACGGCACACAGGGTTACATTATCAAAAGTCCGAATTGTTACAACCACTGCGCGCGTGGCGGCCATAAGCTTACGTCAAATACGTTCTTGCCACATGGCCAAGCTGTCTAGCCAGTGCTCTGCGGACAGGTGATAGCATGTTGGTATGAATGTTTTAATTCCTCTGTGAACAGTAGATATGCCAAACAAAATCATGCTGAGGCAATAAAAATACAGAATGCTTTTTCTGGCTTACGCTATCAAACTTTACGTTTGAATTTGAAATACTGTACCTTAATTAAAAGCTGAATAATACATCATCAGGTAGAGGTGTCTGTAACTGCTGGAACGTAAGTGACGTCAGCGTTTTTGCCACAGGCTTTTGCTGATCGGAGAAGGGGAATAATTCTGGATGCAAGGGCCAAACCCCGTAACTCTAGTAGCTCTCCTTATTGCATCATATTACATACGCGAACGGTAACAGAACGATCCTCCTTCTTCGCAAAAATTGACTCGGTGGGCACCATAGATAATTTTTAGAGAGAAAAAGTATTGAAAAACGGAAAATTATTTTTGATGTGCGTGTCCTACTTTAACGAGATTCTCTCTCTCTCTCTCTCTTTCTCTCTCTCTCTCTCTCTCTCTCTCTCACACACACACACACACACACACACACACACACACACACACACACACACACACACACACACACACACACACACACACACGCACACACACACACACACGCACACACACACACACACACATATGCACGCACGCTCTCTCTCTCTCTTTCTCTCTCTCTTTCTCTCTCTCTCTCTCTCTCTCTCTCTCTTCCTAAGATATCTTCAAAATACAATACCTCTTCGGTGTGTTTCTTAGGACCTCAGTTAGCCGAGCGAAATAGAGGGGAGCATAATTAATTATGATTTCGTCATCGGTGATGTCCCTTAATCCAATTTCCGGAATTGACGTCACACCTAACACGTATCGTCTCCAGTCAAATTGCTGTCAAAGAGAGAAAGCCTAGGATCTTGAGGATTACTAAATGGAGTTTCTATACTTTCAAAGAGGTTGTAATATAGATAACGGAATGTGCAACGTTTCACCGTAAGTGCATTGGAATTTCTATCAAAATTGCACAAAAAAGTGCTGAATGATGCATTTTATCCTTTAAAGTTGATTCACATTTAGACACTGTCATTTGCGATAGCATCAGTTGTTTCCCTCCTTTCTCTTACATATCTTTATTTAGGATTTTATCTATGCATGTTCAGGTTTTCTGTCTTGAGGCAGACTTATGAGGGGCTACAGCAACACACTGTGATGAAAAATGAAGACAAAAAAATTCAGAAAAGTCGAAATAGGATCATGCCTAAAGATAACTTGCCAGTACCTTATTATGTAATTGCCATGAACCTCTACAACCATTTGTTCTGAGAATAATACCTCACTATAACTGTCATGAACTTCTGTAGCCAATAACACTTTCAATAATAATACCTCACTATAATTTCCATGAACCTGTGCCAAGGTCATGGGGTTGTACCGGGCATTGTAGTTTCGCCTGTCCTCTTCTGGAACCGAGATCTATAGACAGAAGAGATGGTTACAAAAAAAAATGGAAATCTGTGAATTGGTGCTTTCACAAAGTGTTTTGTTTGATCGGTGCCTGAGTTTGGCTTCGTGACTTGGGCCTTACAGATTTTTCAGGCGAATTTTCAATGATCAAATCCAGGATAGCCAATTAGGTCAGTGGCAGCATCTCTAGCTTCATGGCATCCTAAAAATGGCCGTGCATCAACTTTTAGGAATGAAAATGATACTCTAGGCCCTCCAAGCTATCGCCAAGAAATATAGTCTTTGTGTATATATTCTTTGATAGTCATAGCTTCTGGGCTTATTTTGGAGAGTGAGGTTGAGAGGTTGGACAGACAGGTTAAAACTTTCTCAAGAGCACTGAGTTACTATAGACATCATGACCATGGATAACGCGCTACTCTTAACAAAACGGTTTTAAAGAAAGCCAACAGATGGGCATTTAGGAGCCACGCTCCCGGTGTGGCCCAACCCCCTTAGAATATTAGGAAGTCAAAGATCCGAAACCCGTGCTAAGAGGATATTCCTTTGAAAATATTCTGTTGCTTCGCTATCTGGGTGAGAGAGTTTTTTATCTATGAGCATGCATAAATCTTTCTCTCATCACTATTGTTTCTTATGCTAGCTAAATTTTAGCTAGACTACATGTGCATTCTTCTATTTATCAAGCTATTGTATTTAGTTTTGTTGGCACACTTTCATTTTGCTGCCAAAAGACAAGAGGGATGAAATGCTCATTGTTTCTCCCCTAGCGAGTCAAGTTCATTCATTCAAATCTATCAACTAATCGAACAAGCTGTCCATTAATCAATCAGTTTATCAACTACTGTAATCAATCTAATCCTGCCTAGTCAAAGCAATGACACAGATTGTAGTTAACGTACGTTTGCCAAGAGAATTTCGAAATCCACTATGGCAGCTACCTCCACCCGTGCAGCGTCAGGGTCACTGGCAAATCCCATGGCATTTCCAATGTTATAAATGAGGTTCTGATATGCCATCAACATGGTCTCGTTTCTGGCCACCTGGTAGTATTTCTGTCCTGGCATGACACAAGATGCTTGGTCCATCTGTGGTTTTAATACATGGAGTATGTTAAGAAATTTTGAAGAATGTCGTCTTCGAAACTCGGGGATTGCACTTTTTCTAAAAAAAAATATGAGTGTGTATACTATCTGTTAACAGATAATTATTTTATTCAAGACAAAGCAGGGCTTGAAATCTGCATTTCGTAGAGGTTTACGTCATTTAATAGTAAACAAGAAAATACAGTAGATGTGGAGAACAACTGTCTTCAGATTATTTCCCTTTGTGTCAAAAACATTCAAAGATGAAACTAGTAGGAAGTTGCTACTTCAACATTTAAGCTTGACTACACTTTATAACTTATAATTACTGTAACGATGTCCTGTATAGTTTAGTATTATTTTGGGAGACTATCCTGTTGGAAGAACAAAAAATAGATATGTGATAAATGGCTCTTGGTTTCGCCAGAATATCATGACCTGTGATCTACCGATTGCATAATATATTTTATATTTTTAAAAAAAAAATAACAAACTCGTTCCATTTTTGAAGAGCCAATACTCGACTGTTTGAGAGACTATTTACCGGAAATATCGTAGGAATGTTCCTTTGAAACTGAAAGTGTTTCTTTTCTGAGTTTCAGGGTTAAAAGCTATTCCTACGTATATTTTTTTCAAATTAGATTATTTTGCCAACGACAATACACTCTGATGCGTTATTATTTCAGGCTTTCTCGCCAGTAGTTGCTTCTAGTCGCTCTAAAATGAACATGCCGAGTTTATGCGTATTTCGGCTTCTGATTAGACACATTATGTGCTGCTTTTGAACAAATATTATAACAGACAACAGTCATGATCAGGTTTATGAAGATAGAACAAATGGATAGCTGGTTAAAAGATTCTAAGATACATTTAAATCAGGCCGGTGGGCTTAGCTGGTACCTTGAAAACCATTGCTGAGGAGTTCTTGTCATCGATGCTAACGTAGAAAGAGATTATGGGGTACACGCCGTACATGTTCAGCTTGATCAACATGTTCACCAGGTCAAAGTTGGACTCCGACCAACCGGCGTGAGTCAATGGCCATCCGCCGAATATGTCGACCACCAATTTCTTTAAGGGCCGGTCGCCTCTTTTGTTGATGAGATCTGTATGAAACAAACACATGAAAGCCAAAATAGGACTATTGATTATCTTGTATGAAGCTGGTTTCCAGTGCAACACAATATTATACCTTTCATTCATAATACGAGTACATAGAACAGAACAGAACACACATGTAAATACATAAAATTACAAATGAATCACATAACAAAGTCACTGCAAGTTACTGCTGGTTACTGCTGTGCAGCCCCTGGTCCTCGAAACTCTACAATCAAGTATTCATTCACACCTGGGTAGAGTGGGGAAAGGGAAGTGAGGTGTCTTTCCTAAGGACACGACAACACAAAACGCCCGGCCTCAGAGTCGATCTCACAAACATTAGACTTGACAGTCTTCAGTTTCTGTACGACTCACAAATCGCACGGCCACGCTGTAATTGAGAGAAAATACTGATCGATCGCTTGAAATATAAACCAGGGGCTAAGATACATTTCTGTCACTACCAGTTTGCCTATCTTATTTGAGTAAGGTTTTTAAGGAGAGGGAGAATCTGTATTGGACAAGCAAGAAAATGATGCCAACCCCTAACTTGGATGCCGTTTCTTTACACAGTGACTTTGTGACTTTTTCTTTTTTTCTTGAGCGGTGTATTAGGTTGTAACAATCACAAAACAGGTCAGTATGCAAACTACCTATCTCTAAGATAGGCAATCTGCCTATGACTCTGACAGTGACTGTACGCAACATGGTCTTAAAGTCATCACTCTAAAGAGCCTAACAATTTTATGGCCCTTTCCATGAAGATGTCTGTGAGATGCAGTAGAACCTAAAGAACTCGATATGAAGTTCACGGACTATGAAAGTCCATTATTTATGCTTTCGATTTTCGGAGTCAATGTAATATTCAGGAATAGAGTAAATGGTCCGATGATTTCTGCTACAGATTTCACATTCCATATCGTCACAGTCATGGACAGATTATCCACCTCGGAGACAGGCACTTTGAAAACTGAGCTATTATTGTGCTCTCTTAAGCCCAATACATCCGTCAAAGATGACAAAGTAAGTCACAAAGTAATTGGTTGAAAAACAGCACCAAAGATTACTTTGTCTAAAACAGTTTTGTTTTTTCTTCCCTCTCCTGAAAAACTCTTTCAAATGAAATAGACGAATGGCCTATTTGACGTGTTACGATATAATTATATATTCTACCTACCGTAATTCATACATGAGGTGTATAGATCTTTGGCTTTTTTCATACTTCCTAGATCCGTAGCCTTGATTTCTTCCTCAAGCAAATCTGAAAAAAAAACCCCACCAAAAACCATGTATAATCTAGACTTTAATATATGCTTAAATCCTGTAGTGACTATGTACTGAAGAACATCAAGGCGATATAAGGAAAACAGAAATAAAAGGGATTACGATTTCTTCAGAATAAGCTCTAAACAACATTGTTAGTTTCGATCTGGGTTTTGATCTTTTCGATAAAGAGGAGCAAAGGTTTAAAGTTATAAGAGGAGCGGAGATCAAGGAACACTATCTATTTTCCGAATCACATTCATTCTAACATATTCTGATATTTGCATCAGTCATAAACTTTATTTTGGACAATGTTGGTCATTACCACTGTTTCTTAAACATTACTTCCACTGTTTATGTGGGGAAGTGTAATATTATTCCATTTGGTGAACAATTATAATGCATGCAGTTCTCTTTGGATTTGACGAGGAAGATTGCACGCTAAAGTGACCGAAACGTGAAACCCCCTTTAAAAATGCAGTACTAGTCTTTTCCTGACACAGAACACAGTAAATAAGATGCACAAGGTGTCACAGTACGGTGCCAAGATGGCGTGGTATCTTTTTCCCCTTCTACCGCCACCTTTTTTTTCTTTTTTTTTTTTAACTAAGTATAATATAGGGCCCAAACCATTAGCGTAGGTCAGTTCCAGCAAAATGCCCCAAATGCGCTATTTTCTGAAACGCTTTGTCTTTACATAAATTATTAGCGTTGACTGTTACTAGCAGGGTTAATTATTTTTTAAATATAAACCCACACTGGTTCCTGAAATTGCCTATACTAACTTTTAAGGACAATCTCCACTTGATCTGTGAGAACACCTAATGTTGTAAGACTGGATTTGTCCTCTGGTATAACATTCTTCTTCATCCATCGCCCGCATGCAAACTGGTAGAGGTCATCGCACGGTTTAACACTGTAATCGATGTAGCTGTGTATCCGGGAGGCTGGTGAGATCAAAGGTCACAGATCAAAGGTTAAGGCTGCTGCAAGGTGAAAAGCCAAATGAGGGACATAAACACATTCAATGGAGATCATTAAGAAGGGAGATCAGGATCAGCATAATTATTTAAAGCATGCTCGTATAAACTAAAGTTTATTCGTTTGTTTATATATATATATATATATATATATATATANATAATCGATATATATAATCAGTTTTATCCTCTACCAGTCTAAGTGTGTCTAGTGTAAACCTAGGCGAAACCATTCATTACTGATCTCAAAAGCAGTGGAAATGTAATACACAAATTTTTTATTTAAAAAAAAAGACCAAAATGCACTGCACTGCATTTGTTGGAATTGTGACGAAAATATAGTGCATTACACTTTGCAAATAATAATGACATATTATAGTGAAATATATAATGCATTACAAAATTAAGGTGTGAGATCCTGAGAGCAGCCTGTACCACTGGTTTATTCTCTTCACTTCTGAATGATATTCTTTGTGCTCTTTCTCTAATCTCTTCCCTCCCTTTTCTCCCTCTTATGATTTTGCCTTTACTGCTTCTCGCCTTCCTACTTAAGTATTGTAACCACATAAAAATTTAAATGAATTGGCAAGAGTATCAAACAGCCGTCATATCAAGTGGATAAAGTATTATGAAACATCTTAAGGGGAGGCACCACCCTTTTCCGGAGGCTGTACTGCTTGTAATGTGGTATGCAATTTATCACCAGGAGTCCATTGGATTTCAATACAAAACTGCACAAAGTGCTGAATGATGAACTTTTATCCCTCAGGGGTGATGGTCTTAGGACAGTTGTCATTTGCGACCGCAGTAGTTGTTTGACACCACGTTTCACCCATGTCTCTTAGAAACCTATACGCATGATCCTACAGGAGCTTTTTTTGTTTATTTTCTGTCTGAACACAAAATTACTTTGCTTTACATCAAATTGTCATGCTAGTTCCCCATAACTGTGCATCCCGACAAAAAGTCCGAAAAAAATCTCTCTAGGATCACAAATAAAGAATTCTAACAGACATAGGTGAAAT
This sequence comes from Ellobium chinense, assembly GCA_033807755.1. Classification (NCBI taxonomy): domain Eukaryota; kingdom Metazoa; phylum Mollusca; class Gastropoda; order Ellobiida; family Ellobiidae; genus Ellobium; species Ellobium chinense. The sequence goes on along the minus strand of JAWQUT010000081.1, from coordinate 1,474,368 downwards.
CTAGTTTCAAACGAATGGTGCTATCACAACTGACATTTTTTCTGAGATCATCATTCATGAGGGAAGAAAAAGTCTCCATTTAGCACTTTGGTGTGCAAATTTGCATAGAAATCCAATACACTTATGGGGACAAGTCGCACACTATGGTATATGCAGTACAGTCTCTGGAAAAGTTTAATGCCTTCCCTTAAAAATACTAAAATACACGTCAACTAGTTCCAGGAATAAAGTATTATTTGGATCATGCAGGCCCATTATTTTTCTTATGATGGTGATGGTGGTGGTAATTCTAATGTGGTGGTATAAACGAGTCTGTGATGTTTCTGTTCGCTATAGCTTATCTCTTACCTGCTGAAACGCACTCCATTGTGATGCAAACCTCATATCCTTGGATGAATACAAGTACGAACATGGATAAGGAAAGACGGAACGCAGATAGGGAGTAAAAAGAAAGAAAGAAAGAAAGAAAGAAAGAAAGAAAGAAAGAAAGAAAGAAAGAAAGAGAGTATCATTATAGCAATGGGAGGTAAATATAATTTATTATATATCTATCCTAAATCCTGTTCTCCTCCCCAATTCAAGCCAGGAAATAAAACTGTTCTTCGCTGACCAAACCTCCCCTATCCCTCCCTTCCCCACACCCCCCCCCCCAAAAAAAAAAANCCCCCCCAAAAAAAAAAAAAAAAACACCAAAAAACTAGCCAGAATCATACACGTCGTTTTGAAGGGAAAAGTCACGACAAAACAAAGCATATAAATGATAAAAGTCGTGTTTTTGCTTTTGCATTGAATATCTATTATAACGTGCGTCCCCTTCCCCGTTTTCACCCTAGAAAAATATACAATATATGTTTTTGTAGGGCTTGAAAGTGTGTGAGGTTTGTTCTGTTCAGTACCTTGTCTGTTTAGTTAGTTGCAAATGTTCTCCTGATGAAGCCCCCACGGGCGAAAATTTGAGACAATAAACTCAAGATTAACCTGTTAATGCGGTTGTACCTTTTCTTATGGATATATA
>JAWQUT010000081.1:1460747-1472164 GCA_033807755.1 Ellobium chinense | reverse complement strand
CACATTTTCCTCCAGAAGGAGAATATATAGGCTACTGACGCATCGAACAAAAAAAAAGAAAGCAGTAAAAGGGAGGCGGAGACGAGGAAATAATGAGAAAATGTTCTCGTTTTTGTTTCACATTAATTTCATAAAAGCTACTGGTTCTCAAGATGTTCCTCCCAACCCTGTGAAAAGATGTGGTTGAATTAATCCAGGGATCCTACCCCAACCTACGCACACACATGAGAACCCCCCTTCTACACAGCCACTATGTCTTTTCACGTTTACCTACATGTACAAGGTGCTACTGGCCACGCCATTGTCTCCGTCTAGTCACTCCAATGTTAAAGTGATGCAAAAAAGTCATGAAATTTTGAATGCAGCCATCGCACTTTCTCCGGTTGAGACAATTACATGTATTTCTCTACACGGGCGAGCTAAGTGCACAAACTGGGCCTATGGGGTTTTCCCAGGTCTTTCCTTGCCTGCGCCCTCTATTCGTGTTAATTTGTCGTAATTTCAGCCACAAAGTAAGGCTGTAGAAATTGTTGACCCCTAGGACTAAAGAAATTTAGACTTAGGAACAGACACAGTTATTAAATGGGCTGGCATTAGAGATGACACCGAAAACAATGCTAGTGTGTGAATGTCCAACACCTATAATGGCCATACGGCATTTCTGTTATTATTGGCTTTAGTGTTTTTCCTAAACCATTTTTAGATTCTCACAAAGAAAAATGAAATAGACTAGACACACTCAACTATGAACCAGAAACGAACATGAAATATGATGTTCCTAGCAATAGAAGTAAAGCTGATCATTAAAACTGTTCCTCCAACGACACGGCCAAAATAATTCTACCCACGTGGAAGACGTGCGTCAATATTATTTACAAGAAATAAACATTAAGTGAGTACAGTTATTATAGTACTGTTATTGTTGAGTTAGTTGATATTGTTTTTGTTGTGACTGCTGTCACGATACTTTACTGATATTATCTTGCACTCTTGGTATATATGATGAAGCTAATGTTATTTTATCGTATAATACGTCGTATTGTTTACCGCGCTTTTACCTATTGAAAAATTAGGGTGACCAAAAGGCAACAGTGTGATGATTTGCGTAGCCAATGTGCAGATTTGCCTACTTGGTTTTGACCCCCACGCTACGCCCCCCTCTGTTGATAACAGATAATAATATATCACAAGTAAAAAGCTGGATAGCCTGCAACAGACACGATAATGGATCAGTGTGGCGGAATGGTTACAGCGTTGAAGTTAAGATGTAAAGGCCGTGGGTTTGAATCCCGACCATAGTCGCTTTGTAACTGGCTTGGAAAGACATTCCTTTCACTTGGGTGACATATTGAATAGTGACTAAGGCGGGAAAAAATGTATGTAGCTGATATAATGTCGGAAACTGCAATGTAAACTAGGCTAGAAATGAGAAAGAGGAAGCATGAGAATGATAGGCCTGAACGGACTTTAAGTAGCTGAAGACAGGAAGGTGAAGTAGAATGAAACTTATTGTAAGCAGATGAAAGTGATCGGATAATTTTCACGATCTGTAAGTGTCTGCCAGAATTTCCGCCATGAGCGTCCGTTGCATTAACATATTTTTCTTATCTTTTATCACATATGGTCTGTAATAATTTTTCCTGTTTCTGTCTATTTCGTATTTGAAATGTTACTAAATTCATTGGCATGTGTTTGTGGATAATTATATTATAAACAATGGGAACACTTATTTCAAAGATTTTTCTCCTGTTTCATTTGATATAGCGTTTGTCTTTTTCTGTACGTTTTGTTCTTTTTGTATGAAAAAGTCTGTCAATATCTAATCTGAATTGCTCAAACTGTCGTCTAATACTAATCTTGAACTTAATCTCTTAAAAAAAAATATATATACCTATATTTTAATGTGAAAGAAGTGACAGAAAACATGTCAAATGTTAGTCAGTGCTGTATTTGTTATGGCTCGGACATATCATGAGAATAGACAGCATCTGTTTCCCAAAGTAGGTGATAGAGTGGAAGATAGGAAAAGAGGAAGAGTGGCCGGCCTAACATCACATGGGGTATTACAATTACAAAATAACTAATTAGAATATCTCACAGCCTGTAAAACATCTGGGCAAATCTCCGTTAATAATCCATATTTTCCAAAATTGTCCTCAATTCTGAAAAGAAAAACTCTCATCTTCCATGAAAGCATTTATCTCGATTCTATCTTTTAATTAAATACAGCGTCTGAGAGACCCTCAAAATCTTAGGCTCAGGAACACAGACTCATACAGTGGCATGGTATACTTACCCTTCACTTTCAGGCCATTGTGTGGGCGATCCAGGATCATGGAATTCCTCGCCATCTGGTTTTTCCAGTGTACCCTCTTTATTTCCCTTTCTAGCATCCACTGATGATTCTTTGTTATCTATTGCCATGATAATCAGCTGTAGAATCCTGAATATGACTGTCCAATTCTCCTGCACTGAGACGCCAGCATGAATCTCGTATCACTTCCATCTGATTTTAGCGACAAAGATGTCTAGATGTAGCCCTCAACCTTTCGACTGTCAATATCAATTGGGAGAGTGATAGTGAGCTACTTCAACAAGTTCATCTTTCGTCTGACAGGTTTACAGGTCAACACACACGACCCAAACAAAGGAACCAGAACGGTAACATCATTGTTATGTGTCGTATGTCGACTTCCAATCCTAATGCTCAGTTCTTAATTAATCGACTTCAACAAAGATCGGTTCCGGTTTCCGCAAAATTGTAGATGTAAATAGTAGTATGAATGCGTCTTCAAATGCTGTTGCCGGAGGCAAAAAGATGGACAAGCCACTCAAAGCATGTGAGACACTATATCAGCCAATGACAAAGCGAAATCACTATTTGTTGGAGTTGTGGGTTAGGAGGCCCAGATGACCATGTATGCATAATAACTTAAAGTGGTCTAAAGAATCAATGTATATGGTAATGAATATTATTTCATCAAAGTTTGGTTAGGATCAGTCCTATGTTCCCACAGCCCGATGTCTTTCGAGTATAATTAGTGACTGTTAAACGCTGCTTTTGCTGCCACATCTCCATGCTTTTATATAACTACCGATGAACCACAAGACACGTCACTTTGTTTTTATTAGCCTGCGGCATTATTTTCTTGCTTACATTATAAGATTCATATTTTCACTGCATATAGTTTATTATTCGTGTTGGCTGGCAGCCGTATACAATAACAGTGATGAAGAGTAGTTTTTTTTTACCTTTGGTAGTTCTTATTTTCTTTCAGTTGTGTTTTCCTAAGTTTAAATTAACTCATATCTCTTCAATAGACAACCCTCCCTCAGTTTCAAGTAACCTATTTTTGAAGAACAAATACTGAATACCCCTTTGTGCACAGATGCATTAATGCCTCTTGGATATACGGGTGAAATCTGGTGGTAAAGTAACACTTGGAGTTTCAGATAATGTTTCCTTAAGAATACAACCCCCACAGCAGAAAAGAAAACACTTTATTCAGCACTTCGGTGCGGAATTTTGCATTCAACAAGTACTGATTTTAGAACAGTGTCATACGCACCATAGTAATGCATTACATGTTTAATCTACAGTGGTAAAACAATGAATTCCCTTAAGCTGATTTGTACAATAGAGGGCACTCTACAACCTCTCCAGGTATGTATACACATTAGGGTTTTTAAAAAAAACAAAACCAAAGTATACCAGATCAATTGGCTCTGTGTTTATTTTTCTGGTGCCACAAGTGCTTATAAACACTGTGTAAAATATTAAATCTGTAGGCCAACGGGAAGCATTGTCCCAAAAGGCATTTTTATGAAAATATTAATATGCTCTCTCTCAGTTTGGGAGGTAACTGTGTTAAATCCAACATTTAAATGAAGTACTTATACTTATTTGCAGTGTTTCATAATATCCTTAGAGATCTTGACAGATTACAACTATCCCATTTCTAAATACACAAAAAAAGTAAGAGACCAAAAAAAAAAAACCTCATAAAGTTTATAAAGTAAAACAAGAAGAAATCTTAAATCACTAGTTTTACACAAACTCTATAAAATAATTATTGTCAGAAATTATAGGTACATAAGGACAGATCTGGGTTACTTTGCACTGCATAGCAATCTTTTCAGTACTTAGTTGTCAACAGTAACCATTGTTGGACCTCCATGTAAGGCTACTTTATTTCAGATTCGGTCAATTCAACTTTGTTGATAATCAGTCATAAAGAGGGTCCGATGAACATGCTTAGACTTGGAAGTCCACCATCCTCTGGCCAGAAAGCCTCATCTGTAACAATTGGAAAGTGTGGTTTCCTCGTTTTTATAGCACCTGGTCTCTTAGTTTTTGCAGGAGTTATTGCTACATCGCTCCTATCTGTCACATTTAGGCTGTCATCAAAAAATCACAGAATGACCAGTTGTTGTGTGGAATACCAGGGTGATTTGCTCTACTTTTCAACAAATTTCAGCAGTTTCAGATCTCAAAGCTCTAAATTTCCTAATTTGATGCATGGCTGTTAGATCATTTTGAGGAACTGAAACAGGCAAAGCACACCTTAGAAACCACAAGGCATAGAGGAGGCCAATAAATTCTGCCATATCTTATGTCACTCTCTTCTTCTGTGTGGGGAATTGGAGTTGTTGACACAACTCCCTTTTCAGGTAATAGTAATAGATGCCTTGCAATATGAATCGGGCGGGTGATATGCACCAGGTCGTAAAGGATTTTACTGGAATGCACAATGGCAAAATTTCATTACCACCAAGCACAGATGTTACCCGAGTTTTGTCAGCAATATCCATATGACAAAACATTTCCTAGGGCAGACTGCCATGGATTATGTCAATTCTGAATATGAAGTTGTTGTGTCAATCTCAGATTCCCCACTCAGAATTAGAAGAAAGAGATATGAGACTGAGTAGAATTTACTGACCTCCTATACACCTTTTGGCTTCTGAGGTGTGATTTGCCTGTCTCTGCACTTCACAATATCTAACAGCAATGCATCAAATGAGGAAGTATAGAGCTTTGAAACCTGAAACAGCTGAAGTTTGTTTATAAAGTATGGCAAAACACATCTGGGTATCTCACATAACAACTGGAAATGCGGTAGAAAGGAGCGATGTGGCAATAATTCTTGCAAAAATGAAAAGACCGGCTGCTATCAAAATGAGGAAACCAGACTTCCCAAAATTTACAGAGGAAGCATTCTGTCCGGAGGATTGTGGACTTCCACGCCTGAGCAGTTTCACTGGACCTTTTTTATTGCTGATTTTCAACTTGGATTGACAGACGCTGAAACTGAATGATGCCATGAGGAGGTCCACCGATGGTTGCTGATCTCAGGAGTTAGGAAATTTGAGTCCAACGTGTGGACGATACTGCTTAACGGGAACATCCATCTGATCCAGGAATATGTTGACAGTACTTACAATGAACATATAAGACACAAGCTGTTGTTGTCTTTCAGTGAATAAAGAAAACTTTTTGCTGGTACCAGCATGGTATAATGCGAATAAAATTACTATCTGCACACAAATGAAATAAACCAGGTTGCCAGCAAGAGACAGTAAGTGATAATGAAAATGCATTATTTGAAATTTCAATGAGTTAAACATTATTCTCGTTATCGTTGCTATTGTTTGTGTTAATTTGTTTTTATTTTGTTTGTGTTAATAAACACAAATCTTTTGGGTTGACAACCAATACAATAAATAAAAAAAGCTTGCTATGCAGTGCAAAGTTATCCAGATCTGTCCTTATGTACCTTTAATTCCTGACAATAATTCCTAGAGTTTCTGTAAAACTGGTGACTTTAGATTTCTTTCTTGTTCCATTCATAAACTTTTAATTTTTGTGTAGTCTCCTACTCTGTTTTGTATTTAGAAATGAGATAGATGTAATTTGTCAAGATATCTAGGGATATTATGAAACATTGAAAATAAAATAAAGTTACTTCCCTTGAATATTGAAATTAACACAGTTACCTCCTATGCTGAGGGTGTATCGATATTAAGTTTCATAAAAATGCCCTTTGGTGGAATACTTCCCGTTGGCCTAGAGATCTAAAATTTTACACATTGCATGTTTATTGCGACTATGTGGCACCAGAAAAACCACAGAGCCAGCTGATCTGGTATGCTTTGGTTTTTTTTTTTGGAACGCCCTAATACACATTATCCACAGTTAACGTTAGAATAACGTCACTGCTCATCTTTAATTCGTATTCCAAAGTTTGGACAAAAAATATTAAAGATACGGGCTGTTATGAAGAAACCTAATTCCTCATCAACTTGTTAGGTTGCTTAAAGAAAAGTGTAGTTATTTGCTCCACAGCCCATTAAATCTACATTATTTTGTCATAAAATTTAAACCGCGTACATTTTGCTCCTCTAGTGCCAGTAACCGGCTTGTGCCAGTAATCGCCATCATCCGTTTACAACTAGTTTCTCCCGAAATCTATAGTGATTCCTCTTGGATTATGACAGCCTACGGTGTTTAATTTATTTCTCCAACAAAATAATTCAGAATGGTGGATAAAGAAATGATTTAGAGGTTTGTTTGATCAAATTTACCAAGACCACGTCGCGCATTCTTGCCTAGTGAAAGTGGCAATGCAACAACCGTGACAATTTATTGTTTTGTGAAATGAAAAATGCAGTAATTTTTAAACATACTGTGTAAATTGAAAAAGAGTGCTTAATCTGAATTTCAGTAAAGTTATATGACATCTGTCTTGTTATGTTTCTCAAAGAAATGACTTTTTTTGAGGGGGAAAAAAATTAAGGATGATGCCATTTTCTAACATTGCTTAAACAGCGGGCCGCATGTCCGTGTTGCCACTCGTGTCATGAGCTTTTCCTCAAAGGCGAGGCCGAGGCGCTAGTTTTCCCATTTCCTTACACCCGGTGTGGAAACAAAAAAAAAACAACAACTATAGTCTAGACTATGTTTACAATTTTTAAAAGAATAAAGCCATTTTAGGCATTCATTCGAAATTTTATACTTTTTATCAATTTTCCTTTAAGTGTGGAAAAATGGCTTATCGTGAAGCCATTTTAGCCTCCCTTACGGGAAAAAAAATATGTTCCGGTGGCAAAACCGCCGCGTATTGGTCCGGAAGTAGGACGGCGGTAATCCACACAACGTCGTTGGTTGTGAAATATCGACAGAGACATCAATAGATAACTATTTCTAGGCGGTAAATGACTTATGCCACTCAAAACAAAATTTAACTGATGTGAAAATGGTCTTTGTTTAAAATCTGAAATTCTGGTAAGATTCTGTAGGCAAATCTAATCGGGAAATCGTAGTATTTAATAAGACGGCGGTTACCGACACTTCGAGGATAACACAGTACCCTGTCATTGCTATGAAACCTTATACACGTGTATAACGGGCGCTGTGACCTCCCTGTTGCGGGTAATGAGGTTGTTTCTATAATATATCTTCAAAAACATTTGATAACTCCCTTGTGCTGGCCAGATGTTCAGCGTTATGTAACTGTCATTGAGTGACAACGTAACATCCTACAAACGCATTCACAGCTTATGCAACTTAGTGCTGAACACAGGGACTGTGTGCAGAGTGCTATCTAACTTTGCGCACCGGCAGTAGCTGTGGGAAGTCCCTAAATTTCCAGTAGTTTTCCCCATCAGCAAGCAAACTTAGAAAGCATTTGTGCAAATGGCCCCTCGCAGTCTTGGTTATATAATCATTTTCGGTGGTTCTAACATATTATAGATACACTATAATAATCCTAGAGATCACAGATGATATTTGTACCACCGTGCATTGGTTTCAGCTGAACAAATGACATGATTCTCTGATTTCGTTGTTTAAATTTTCAAAATACCCCAATGCTTATCTCACATGGCCGAAATTTTGTGTCTAGTGCCGTTAGGGGTTTGCCGCTAGTTACAAAATTTCTTCGGTGAATTTGAACAATAACACAGAGTAAGGCGACGCCAAACAACATCTGGGTTGGACATTTTGCTTGATAATAATATGAGAAGAAGTAAAGAAGAAGAGAANTAGCTGTGGGAAGTCCCTAAATTTCCAGTAGTTTTCCCCATCGGCAAGCAAACTTAGAAAGCATTTGTGCAAATGGCCCCCAGCAGTCTTGGTTATATAATCATTTTCGGTGGTTCTAATATATTATAGATACACTATAATAATCCTAGAGATCATAGATGATATTTGTACCATCGTGCATTGGTTTCAGCTGAACAAATGACATGATTCTCTGATTTCGTTGTTTAAATTTTCAAAATACCCAAATGCTTATCTCACATGGCCGAAATTTTGTGTCTAGTGCCGTTAGGGGTTTGCCGCTAGTTTCAAAATTTCATTGGTGAATTTGAACAATAACACAGAGTTAGGCGACGCCAAACAACACCTGGGTTGGACATTTTGAGTGATAATAATATGAGAAGAAGTAAAGAAGAAGAGAAGAAAAAGAAGAAGAAGAAGAAGAAGAAGAAGAAGAAGAAGAAGAAGAAGAAGAAGAAGAAGAAGAGAGAGAATCTTCGGCTTCAGCATTAGTGCATAACTGTGGTGCGCGCAGCCGCTTTTCCAATTCAGTACATTTTCCAATGAGGGTTACTTCTTTGCTAACGACCCTGCACCAAACTCGAGCTGAACCCGGGAGTCCGGCAAATTAATGTCGTAGGCAGTATCCCGGGACTCTCCCACCTTTGTATAGGGCTAGAGACAGAGTAAAGGGCGGTGTTCAGGACTTCAGTTTCCAAATCCATGAGTTCTCCATTCGATTCAACTCAGCAATAGTAGAGACAATAGCAACACCCTGGACGACCATGTCTGCTATTTCATTGTGGTCCGTTAATTTGAAATGGATGACCACCTGAGTGGTGTCATTCCTCCGGACCTAAGATTCATGGTTATTGAATCTATTGAATCATCGCCATTATCATTAATATCATAATCACCACTGGCCTTATCACCATCATCATCAGCATCAGCAGCAGCAGCAACAGTAACGTTTTGCAACGGCGGCAGCGTTGGTAAAATAGAAAAATTCAAGAGCTCTTCTTCTACTACAAGACTTTATGTGATAACCATTTTAAGATGTCTTTTTTCACTCGTTAAAACATTAAGACATCTTGGCTCAAAACTTTCTTTAGTTAGAATTTTGGATGTATGGTAAAGGCAAAGAGGACTTTTATTAACTGAATGTAATGGCATGATTCACAACCAAACTGTATTTTTTTCCTACTTTCACAAGTCAAGCATTTCATACCACAAAGCAATTTTGCAGATCACCAGTTCATTGTCCCTTCCGATTGAAATGGTATAAGATTATATTGAAGGTAAGATCAAGCACTCCAAAATACGACTAAGAAATAATAAAGCAGTCGGAATTGACAATATCCAGAATGAATTTATTAAGACCACAGAGCAGGTACTAACAGAAATATATGTAAAGCTTTTTAACATTTCCTACACGTGGGGAGTAGTGCCAGAGTCTTGGACTACCGGAGTAATCAAACCTATTTACAAAAATAAAGGCAACAGAAAAAACCCTGACAATTATAGACCAATCACTATTCTCAGCTGCCTAGGAAAACTATTTACGTCTGTTTTAAATGCTCGTCTTGGAAAGTTCTTGAATGACAGTAACATCATTGGGGAGGAGCAAACAGGGTTCAGAGAAGGGTACTCTACAATGGATGGGGTTTTCATTCTACATGCGCTACAAAATCTTATGAAAAATAGAAATAAGCCTTTATTTGCTGCATTTATAGACCTGCGCAAGGCCTTCCCCAGTGTGTCCAGGCCATTATTGTTCCGCAAATTGTCAACTTCAGGCGTAGGTAGAAACATGTTCAATATAATATATTCTATGTACAAGAATATAAAATCTTGTGTGTCTCATCGAGGGGAAGTATCATCTTTCTTCAACTGCCAGTTAGGTCTCAGGGAAGGCGAAAATTTGAGTCCGATTCTGTTTTCCATATATTTAAATGATTTGTATTTTGTATGATTTTCTTGCTCAGAATGATAGTGTAGGTGCGAAAGTTGACTTTGTTTATGATGGCATTGTATATTATTTCGAATTACTCCTGTTGATGTATGCAGATGATACCGTACTTTTTGCTGAAAGTAAAGAACAGTTACAATGCTTATTATCAGAGTATGAAATATATTGCCGAAACTGGAACCTTAATATAAACATATCAAAAACAAAAATAATGGTTTTCGGGAGGTCCTACGGGAAACCTCAACTGTATATAAATAACGAAGTATTAGAGGTCGTGAATAAATTTAAGTACTTGGGAGTGACATTTACCAAAAATGGTCGCTTTTTAACAGCTATGAAAGAAAACGCTGAAAAGGCCAGAAAAGCTACTTACGCGTTGTTACGTCGGAATAGGGTAAATTTAGTTCCTTTGGATTGCCAGGTTGATCTATTTTCAAAGTGCATTGAACCCATATTACTTAACTGTATGGGGCAGAAATTTGGGGTTTCAAAAACACAAGCATATTAGAGCGGTTTAGATTAAAATATTATAGAATTTTACTCAAACTAAAACCTAGTACCCGCACTACATGATCTACAGAGAACTAGGTAAACTACCTTTGGCTTGTGATATTCGAAAGCGCATGATCTCCTTCTGGGCAAGAATAATAGCAGGAAGAAAAGAAAAATTGTCGTTTAATCTGTACTGGTTAATGTGTAATGATCATTACTTAGAACAAGGACATTTCCCTTGGCTGAACTGTATAAAAGATACCCTACAAAGGACAGGTTATAATTTTATATGGGTTAATCAAAATAGTATAGAAAAACTGTCTACCTCCGCCATCCGTACTAGAATACATGATTTATATATACAGTCATGCCATACTGATTGTAATAACAGTAATAAAGGAAGAAACTATATTTCTCTAAAATATAGATGGCAGATGGAACCCTATTCCACAATTCTTGACTCATCTGCTCTTCACCATTATATAAAATTTAGAACAGCAAATCACACACTACCAGAAACAGGAAGGTACCAACAAATCCCGTATCAAGATAGGATTTGCCACCTCTGTAGAAAAGACATAGGTGATGAGTTCCATTACTTACTGAGATGTGAATATTTCTGTGAAACCCGTAGACATTTCTTGCCAAGGTATTATCATCACCATCCCAATGTTATAAAATTTGTAGGATTACTGAGAACCACTAATCCCAGGCTTCTAAATTCACTTTCAAAATTTATTAAGAAATATTGACAATGTTAAAACATAGACAAATACTCCAATTAACTCCAACTACTAGATCCAGTATCCAGCCGCCTGAAAGTATAAAATACGATTTTTCATTAATCTTTACCAGTGTGTGCCCTTTATGCGTATGCTTGCGAATGGATGTAGTCATAATTATATATATATATAT
>JAWQUT010000081.1:1455462-1458880 GCA_033807755.1 Ellobium chinense | reverse complement strand
CTCTCTCTCTCTCTCTCTCTCTCTCTCTCTCTCTCTCTCTCTCAACTTCACACTCACATTAATGAATTTTGAGATTTGCACTTTTTACACATTATATTAAAATAATATACAGTGTTGCTGTATGTTGACGGCACGAGGGCACCGCTAACGAGAATACAGCAGCATAATAAGACATGCTGGCATGTTATACCAAAAAGAAAAATCTATCTCACTATTATTCTCTAACACTGTTTAAAATAATCCTTATAAATTTATTCAATTTCTTTAAAGTACCAGGGTGTAAACTACTAAATAATTCTTTATATTTAATCATATTGGGTCGATTTCTATAATATTTTGGTACAAAGAGTCTTCTTTCCCTATCGAAAGATGGGCATTCTAGTATGTAATGATATTCGTCCCCTATTTCGCGAAAACACTTTTGACAAATTCCGTATTTTTATACCTCCCCTTTTCAACCGGTTAGCTGTGATTACTAGTACGATACTTAATTAAACTATAAACTTCTGCTGAGTCTAATAATCCCAAATAGGCTTCTGATCTCCATACTGTTTTAAGAATTATGTAATTTTTCCTCTGTTGCTATTACTTGAGTCTGCTCTAGATTTCTGAATATTATTGGTCTACTATTCTAGTTTTAATGTGTTTATCAATGAGTGTTGTGATTTCTTCTTGGGCAATCCATATGTTGTTAAATCCACTATCTTGCAAAATATTTTGGATGTAATTTAACCACTTAAATGTATTATTATACAGGCGTCCTTCTCTGTACATTATTCTATACAATACATATGAAAGTTTTTCCTTTCGACCTGTTATCAATTTTCCCCAAAAAGATATCATTCTTTTCTTGATTTCGCATGTAAGAAGTAATTTTCCTAGTTCACCATATATCTTGTAATTTGGATCTTACCTTCAATATCATCTTGTAGCATTTCAATCGGAATATTTCCAATATTAAGGACTTTTCAAAGCCCCAGCATAAAGTAAAATGGGCTCGATACATTTTGAAAATAGCTCTATTTGGCAGTCCAACGGAATTATAGTTTTGCCGACAGCGGCGTAGGAGTAAAAATATTCCTCTTTTAGCTTTTTTCTAAATGATCTTTCATTGTTTTCATAAAGTTACGTTCTTGATCTAGTCGAAACCCACCGAACAGGTCAGGGGTTCAGCGCAATACGATGTCTGCATTCTCGGCCTCTCCGTGACGGAATAGTTTTTTAGGGCGGGGTGGCGAGGCAGAGTGGGCCCTTCCACGCTCGGCGTAGAAGCCTTATCGGGGATAGCCGAGGCCAAGCACAGAGGGGAGATGGAGAAGAGGGGCTTATCACACCTGTCACGGCGTGACAGCTGTCACTTAATCAGCCGGTCTACTTTCCATAGAGCAGTTTCAGAGGTCAGTGTTATATCTATTAATCAGTTCTATTATTTCTACCTTTGATTATTACGACCGCGAGGGGGATTATCAGGAGTAAGTTGCGATTATCCCGTGACTTTTGTATAGAAAAATTCGGTTCCCTGGAGAAAGTTGCGATAGAGCGGAAGTGGCGATTAGGCATAGGGTTACTAAACGGAGTCGCAGGGCGAACACCAAAGCTTAGCGAACATTGCAATATTTTTAATCATCCTGACGATTCATATCATGTCAAATATCATCCATAGCCAACACGAAAAGGTGAGATTGTCCTTAATATGCAGGTGTGATGGTAAATGATGTCATCTGGCATGAGTATAAAAGGTCAAAATGATGATAGTGTTTGCCAGGCTACGTACGTTCACTTAGAGATACTTTTACTCTACAACTCAGCTGAAAATGGGCATTTATATACATTCAGAGTTTAAAAATGTCACATAAAGTATATTTAAGATTTGTTTTGTATATTTTATATCATAAAATTCTTCATAAGACGTTTGCCTATAGGTCATACAAATGGCATTCACACATTACATGACATAATTATGATTTCTTTGACTCCAACATCGCAGACGCTTTTGACAGTTCTAGTGGGCTCCCTTGTAGCAATGGCTTTACCAGACTTCGCACTTCTCTTCCGGGTTCATGCGAGAGTTGGGTGGACACTTGAAGGCCTCTGAAAATTCTCGTGAATTCTGAGTCGGGCCAAAAACTCTGGGATAGGAAAGAAGATGATCTGACAATAATTTTGTATAGTCCATCGCACTACACATGTTTAGTTCGCAAATACTTTGAACGCAAAGAGAAAAATGAAAAACCAATAACCTTTCATGACAGGCCAGTCCAGAATTTTATGCTAAGAGTATCACAATAAAATTTACCACATTCAGTTATATGTGTACTGAAGATTCAAATCATAAATTTAACATTAACAATTTCAGCGAATGTAGTCAAGATCTATAAATTATAATCTTCCACAAGGACTGATGTTCCAAAATGTTATAATAATATGTCCCACAAATCCAACCGAGGGAAACATTGAAATATAGCTAGGCTGGCTTTTGAAGAGCCAGCTTTGGCTACTTTTCAAGCTCTAATCGTTGTTGTTTTTTTTTTCACTGTGACTAGTATTTGGCTCTCACCATTTCCAAAATGAAAGCAACATGGATTTTACATTACATATCTGTGCCAAGAAATCTCCACGCGCACACTTCGAGACTGAGGCCGACATAATAATATTGGTTTATTATGTGTTATGTTTAAATACTTATGTGGTCGAATGATCATGGCATTGGGCTTAGGATCTAAAGGTCTTGGGTTCGATACCCGACCACGCTCTCCACATTTTACATTTCTGTGATATATTACTGATAATCGTCATCACACTTTATGACATTATTGCATTTTCTTAAAAAAAAAGTTGGCTACTTCTTGGGTCCTTATCAGGATTTTTCTTTTTGGCTCTATTTCAAGTTTGACCTGTCTTCTTCATAAAACGTATGCCAAACCTGAAACGATCTGGGCTGTGTTCATCTGTCTTGACATCTTCAAGAAGGGAGTTTTTCGTTTGCAGGCTGCAAAAAGACTGCAAATACAAATAAAATATTGTCAGTTTGCCACCTGATCTGAGTGAGTTTTTCATGGATAGAAAAAGTATTATATCAGACAACGCAAGAAAATAATACCACTTTCAAGCTTTGGTGCTATTTCCTGAACTTACGATTTCATGATTTACTCTGTCTCTGACATTTGATGGATGTATTGTGTTATATTAAACACAAAAATATTCAGTTTGCAAGAAATCTGTCCCTTAGATAGGCAGTCTGCATATGACTGTGACGATGTGAGACTCTAGTGCATCTCTTTTCTTCTAATATAGACACGAAGATTTTGACCAAATATGAGAAAATTACATTTACCCAATATCAGAATGAATGGCTAACGGAATGTGGAAAGAGAGACTCCCTCCGTTTATATTCAATAATGAAACTTAATTTCCAGTT
>JAWQUT010000081.1:1435462-1450462 GCA_033807755.1 Ellobium chinense | reverse complement strand
TCCCTAACTTTTAGTTCAGTTCACATGTATCTTGAAGTAGAACAATATGCCAATTAAAAAAAAAACAAAAGCCAAGAGGAACTCAGCTGATCTGAAAACTAATTAGTTGTTATGAACCTGAGCTAAACTTCATCTCAGGACTTTTTCTCTTTCTTGAACTAAACTTGATCTGAACTTTCTTTTTGTGATGAACTTGCCGAATCCTGCTGGTTACAGAGGAAGAAATAAGATAGTTCAAGTTCAAGTTCAAGTTCAAATTTATTATAGACCTTCAGCCAATTCGAATAAATACAATATTATGTGTTAACATCAAGGTAATTCAACATCCACACACATAAACGTACACACATACATACAAGCACGCACGCAAATTCACACACAGACACACACACCCACACACAAACAAGATATATATATATATACATGAAATTTTGTACTACCTTGAAGCTAGCCTTAAGTCCTGCATTATCGGCGATATTCTCATCAAGGGTTAAAATGCCACTGACCTGGGGGAAAAAAATCACCAGTAGCCATCAAAGAGTTTAGGTCACCTAAAGACGAGTAAAAATATTAATTGTTAAAACACGCACCGTTTGCACAACTGGATAACGAATCGAGACAAAGTGCAAAGAACAGAGTGACAGTAGTACACAGCTATGGCTCAGCTTAATAAAGATACCGTTTTATGGGACAAAGTTACTGTACAAGATGAAAAGGCCTTGCTTTATAAGAACAAAACAACGACAGGATTTGACAGTGAGAATACATACATACATACATACATACATACATACATACATACAGACAGACATACATACATACAGACATACAGACAGACATACAGACATACAGACATACATACAATCATACATACAGACAGACAGACAACAGACAGACAGACAGACAGACAGACAGACTCACTCACATGCTCATTGACTTCCGGCACAACGTAGTTGTTGTATTGTTGGACCAGGCACTGAATCCTTTCTGTATAGTTATTCTCGGCAGCTGTGCTCCACCAGTACCCCAAATTTCCATATTTGTTGTACTGAAGTCCTGGAGGTATTAAAGTGTAACTAAAGTACTTTCATGGTGTAGTACAAGAAACCCTGTGAATTGGCCATTTTAACATGCGCAAGAGATTCAGACTCCCTACAGAGCATCCCATCATATTTAAACAGTTTCGAAGAAATCACAACCAACAACACAGTCCTATTCTCACTGTGTTAAAGTCATCGCTGCTCACCTCGTCAGCGGTGCATGATGCTAGCACACAGCTCAAAGCCATACGGATACGTGTAAAACCTACTGTACACTCAACAGGTCTCGTTGGCACGGAAATAAAATGGCTAATGGTTTTGCGATAAACTATAGATCTAAAGATGTGCTCACAACAACAACAACAACAACAACAACAACAACAACAACCATTCTACACTTTTTCTTCTAACTAAAACTGCGAACGGTGTGGAAAGGACAAATTCTACAGAGTTGTGTAAGGCTAATTACCGGAGCTGTCCCAACAATTTTTCATTACGGTAAGTAAAATTTTCTAAGAGAAATAGGCACCCAAGAGAAGTTGCTATGGTGACGACACTTCGCGGCCGCTAGTCCGAATCTCCCAAAAGCGCGGTATCTGCGGGATGAGGAAGACTACGANGATGAGGAAGACTGCGACCAGTGTCCGAGCCGGGGGGCCTGGCTTATGGCAAGGCCTGGCCCAAGATCTCCTCACATACCTCCACGGGGTAGCAGCTGGAAACGATCAGTGCTCATGGTTAATGTTACCGGACGTGATCGGCAAAATGTTGACAGATACAGGCCAATCGGCCCTCGGGGCGGGGCAACGTATCTAGATCCTCGCAGATGGCCGAATGGTCTTGCTTGACCGATCTGCGGTCGGAATCGTGTCTACCGTCTCACCATCATGGGCGGGGGGCGGGGGGGAACATAGGGACAACGAAACAGTTGAGGCATGTGTTTCGAGCGCTTAGGGCCATACATGCCCGACGGCGTAACGACCGTGCCAGTCATTTGATGGGCTCGTGCAGGGGAGATACGAACCATCACACCCTTTCCTATCTGGTGGGCGGGCTCTACCCAAGGCGGCCCTACTGCCATAGACAGAAGGACCACCGTCTCTCAAAGGGTATCTTGCAACAGTCCAAAGCAAGTTGAGTGCCCAGCGGTAGAGTGGCCAGGCCCCGGAGGCAGGGGTGAGCTGAAGGGACACCAGCCTGGGCTGCCCTGGGGATACGGAATAGGGAGGGTGTTCATCCAGTGAACATTTCGCCACCCCGCTCTCTTGCAACAGCAAACCGGTCCGGGATCTTTATCTTTTTTCTTTACGACCGATCGAGTCACAACTACCGCACGCAAGCCCCATACCATTGGTAACGATACTTCTGGTGACAGCGTGGCAACTTCCGTACGTCATGGATTCCTTTGTAATTTCAGCTTTGTGATTGTGCTCGCTCGTAGCCTTGGACCCTTCGGGAGAAAGGGGGCTGTCCCCAGAGCCACCGATTTTAGGGCGGGTGGCCCTCCATTCCCACATCGCATCCCTTTGAACGCAGACTAACCCCGTGGAGTGGCGAGTCTGGGTAAGCCAGCTAGGACCTCATTGCACGCGGCGGGGATAAGCTATGACTTCCGTCCCCATTTCATTGGTCCGGAAAGTACCATCCACCCGGTGTGTGTGTTTCTTTGTAAACTTTCACCAACGTAGCATACATTTCATACCTCACGAATGTAGCAAACATTTCACACTATATTAGTTAAATGTCAAAGATCGAACGATGAAAACGGATGAATAGAAAAATGAGCGATATTTCAAACAATGATTGTGTCACTGAATGTATTAAACTTTGTATCCAGTGACCTAACCCGCGTTCCATACTTTTCAGTCTGGCAAAAAGATGCGGTCTATACAGAGGTGTGTGCAAAGGAGGGCAGAATAATGTGTAGCAAGTAATACATGCCATATAAAATAATTGAGAGCCTGGATTTACTATGAAGTGTATTGAATGTGGCGTTACTTTTAGTCAAAGAAAGCTGACACACTTTCAAAAAACCGATATAATTCTAGTCAGCCCGTTACTAGACAACTTGCGCAACTGCGTTCATTATTTTGATTCGATGTTATTTTCAGTCATGCTAGAGACCTATTCGGTTCGATTATGCCATTGACAAGAAATCTATTTATGCAGCAGGGCCCATCCACAGTAATGCATTTCTAACATCAGAATATTAATGTAACCTATTTAGATCTAACTTATGTGGCACAACAGAATTAAAAAAAAATTGCGTTGCTTTATTGAGCAACACAACAGTCCGATCTCGGCTAGTTTAGGCTAATGCATTATGTTCAGAACAGACCAATATTAGTCCACATGAGCAATCTTTCATAAAATATCTACACATTTCTGAGTGCTCCTTACTTTTTATTCATGAGAAGAACAAAACAACAACAACAACAAAAAAGCTGCTGCTGGTTCGCCGCTGACTCGCTCTCTTGGCGAAAAATCGGTATGTACGGTGCTCCGTTTAGGTCTATGATGGACAGCAAAAAAAAATTTTTTTTTGTTTTAACGGAATTGCTCTCGTTTAATACGCAGATTTGAGCTTGGTATACTGCAGATTCAGATTCAGCATGCTTTAATTAGAGTAAAACCACTGTATACCAATTCCTACCCAAAAATGCTGAGCACACTTTTTCTAAGCGTCAAATCAGAATTTGGCTCCAGTCTATACTTATCTTTGTAAACTTCAAGACGTTCCCAATGTTACAGTTTAACTTGCATTACTTCGATAGTGCCAGAACATTGTTTATCCTAGAGAGTATTCATGTTCAAGCACAGGCCTCTAGTTGATTGTATGTTCACAATTTTGCCTCTCAGAGTTACAAAGCCAACGAGTCTGGTAGAAAACAGTATGCCTTTTCGCCCAGAGTGTGGTTCGCGAGTTACCTTTCTTTTACATTTGAAGAAAATGACCCGATGCTAACTCCCTGCCAAACGAAATTTGGAAGCTATTTAAGACAGTAACTATTACCTGAATTATCAACGCTATGGGCGATTTCATGCCCTAGAATGTAGCCAGTTAGACCATAGTTCACAGACCTAGGATTGTAGATATAAATATATACACAATTTAGATTTATGCAACATCATATTCAGTACAACGAAATGCTTGGAAGAGTTATTATCATCTCTCCTGAAAGATCTATACTAGAACCTCATTAAACCGCCAACACTGGGGCCCTGCCAAGAAAGGCTGGCAATTTAAAGAAGTTTCCACATGTTAATATCAATTTGCTGTCTTTAACCCCTATAAGATGCCGGAGCCTAATTGAGTTAAAATATAAAACTATCAGAGACAATAATAACAGGATGCAAATTCTGTCATTTGGATTGTGTGAAATAATCGTATAATCTGATACCAAACCAAAAAAGTGGTGAAATACTGTACAGTCCTAAATTTGTAAAACATAACTTTTGCAGGTAGTGTTTCTCAATGACTTCAGCTGATTTCATTTATGCGGGTCTGTGATCTGTATATCAAGGGCACATTTTCAATCCTTTTCATCTAAATTAGAATTGTGAAAAATCTAAATGGATGATCCTCACGGTAAATAGCATCATATAATCTGAGCACAGTAGTGGCACCAGACTCTCGGACTAGTCATGGCCATCTCAGAACGTTCCTGTGATTAGAGGAGAAAATTTACTGGCTCAAATAGACTTTTCAATATGGTACTTGCTACAGTAAGGTAACTATCACATGTTAAAGCCTAGCCTAATAATAATCACTTCACTTTTCCATCCACCCCAGTAAATTTTGATGCACTAATTGCATGACTGTTTGATCTTGATCTTACCTCGGGTAGGTCTTGCTGAAAATAGGTGATTGAAGGATACCCGCAGGAATCTCTGAAAATAGAAGACCATCTTGATTCAAAATTGTAGTAATGGTCTCACTTATTCTTCACATTTACCTACCTCTTCTTCTGCTTCTTTCCCTGTTCTTTGCCTTCGAGTGGTGCCGAAAGTACAGATCATGTTCTTCAGCACCACCACAACAATGACCGACAGATAGAAAATCATTGGCCTGGAGGTTTGGCGCTCGCTTCAGTCGAAATTGCATGGGATGGCAAAGGATTCGAGGCGCACAGGATCATTTATGTAGGCCACCGGCCTCCTGGTATGATACGTCTGACACAATGAACACAGAAGTAGAAAAAGCAGAAGAGGAAGAAGAAGAAGAAGAGGAAGAAGACGATGACGAAGAAGAAAAAAAAAGAAGAAAAAGAAAAAGAAGAAGAATGGCTTCAAGTTTGCTCTGTTGTTAAATTTGATGATCTAATGCAGTCCAAGAAAGTCTCCCACATTTGGTACTGACTTTAGATCCATGTGGCCAAATCTCCTCCCGGAGAGTTTAGTACTCCTGACGGGTGTGCAGGATGTGCGAGGGTGTTTGTTGCTCCTGGTAGCATTCGGACCTCTTTGCTCTGCACAACCTGCCTACCAATCTACCTACTACTAGCCTGAATACATACAAACTTACATTGATTTACTCTCCCGATAAAGTCTATCTCCAATTGCATACAAACTCGACCTTCCGTCGAGTCTGTATGTGTATCTGTCTTTTACGGTGAAAGAATTGGGACAATGAGCGAGTGAAAATGAGACAAGAAAAACGGTGTTAACAAACTACAGTGTCGATTCACATGTCTCTCATCTCCTGCCATGTTCTTATGCAACGAGAAAAACCTCTCTTGTTCCCACTTGGGATAGGCCTATGTCTTATACTCCCTTTCGAATCCCTTGCGGTACTCGTACAGCGGAAGTGGAAGCTTAGCAAAATGGCGGGCACGATCTACGGTTTCAAATTTGTTATGAGCAGCGTGGAGCAGAGTGGCCAAATGGTTATGGCGTCGGACTCAAGATCTAAAGGCCATGGGTTCAAATCCCGATCACGGTTGTAGGTGCCTGGGGCAAGCATTTCATTCACATTTTCCTCAGTATACCCGTCTGTAAATGGATATCTGGCCATAGGTAATGAGAGATATTGTCAGAATGCTAGTGATCAGCGCCTATAAATGGCAGTGGCACTGTATGCTCCCCAGGGAGTTGATAAAGCCTAGAGTGATCAGGCCTGGTGGGGTAATAATTGTGTAAAGTCGCGTCAGTCCGCATTAGCCTGGCTATGAGGCTTATAAGCCGCATTATTATTATTATTATTGTTATTTATATTATTCTGTAACTTTGTTCAACGGCCTCTTTGCAGAAGAGCATGTGGCAAGAATCAATTGGTATGTATGCTAACAAATGAGAACATTATCCTTGCCCGCAAACACGTAAGTATAGCAAACATCACTCGCAGGTCAGCCATCTTTGCGTGCAGTCGTTGCTTAGAGGCTCCTACTTCATCGCTTAGAATGCCATTTCCTAGATTACAGGCCTGTAATTGTACTTTCATTATTAAGCCCTGCAGCATAGGGGTTATATTCAACCTCCTCTTTTCCCTCATTTGGCATCCCCTACTTCCAGTGATAAGTGTTTATTGTTCTTTACATGTTCTTTACGCATGTTAATTTCGAAAGGCTTAGTTGCACTCCTCCGCCCGTTGTGAGGTGCCAGATTTCACATGGCAGGGCAAATTACCTCAGTAAACCGTGGTGTTGAATTTTGTTGCATGAAATTATGCAGTTGACATACGTGTTAAACTTTGCAATTGGGATAGAGTGAAAACCATCAAGTGTACCTGAACAGCTCTGCCGTCATAAGATAAAAAGGCATATATATAAACAGTGCATATAGTGTGTCTTTTCGTCTTAATACGGCAGATCTGCAGCTACACCTAGCTGATTCAAGGGAGTTAATTTCAGGAAAATGACCCATCTTCGCGGGACCGCCCCTTTGCCTAATCAACATTCGCTTCAGGAACCCCACGCCGGACCAAACACATGTAGCCCATGTTCTTCCACTTCCTCGTTCTATAATTTCTCCTCAAATCATATCATCATTCACTGCAATTATTATCTAGTACTTACCTATTCCATTTTGAGTGGAATGATAATATGCGTTCACTGCGGTTAGGGGCGCAGCCCAGCTGGGGAGAGCAGAAAAATGGTAAACCACAAGTATCGGCTTCTGCCACCTAAACATGTCAGCTGAAAATTTTGGAGGAGCATGGCTGAATGGATGTTGTATTGGGCTCAAGATCTAAAGTTGGTGTGTTCAATTCCCGACCACGGTCGTGTTGTAAGTGCCTTGGGAAAGCATTTCATTCACATTTTCCTCAGTCCACCCGTCTGTAAAATGAGCACTTGGCTATAGGCAGTGAAAGATATTGTCAGAATGTTCGTGATCAGGGCCTGTATATGGTAGCGGCACTGTATACTTCCACGGGAGCTGAGAAAGTTCTAGAATGACCTTGCCTGCTGGGGTAATAATTGTGTGAAGTCGCGTGAGCGGGCATCAACCTGGATACGAGACTTATAAAGCTTATTATTATTATTATTATTATTATTATTATTATTATCTTAGCCCCTTACCATACTCGTGGTTTGTGTCTTCTCCAGCAGATTGATCACTTTGCACCCCACTCTGTTACAAACAAGGGCTGACACGCGTTGTAAACGAGCGCCATATTTTAAAATAGATTTCAAATACAGATATGTAAAGTTACAATGAAGCACATCTTATTGTGCACTGACACTGGAAAATATTACTAGATGCATATTCAATTTTGCTCAATAAACAACTATTCCTTTCTTTGTTAGCTAGCCTCAGACCTACCATGTTTGCTTCAGTTTGCAGCGCCCAAATACTTTATATAAACGCAAGTTATATATCAAGTGTCTTCAACAATAAATTAAAACACAAAAAAAAGTGACGCACAAAACATGAGAATTGATTACAAAATGTAGAAGAACATGCACTGAATTATCGAACTACCCATTAATGTCAGGCATTGTATTGACAACATTTGTACAGGCCAGTAATTTCACCACGTGATGAATAATCTATCAGGAACAAAACTGTGTCAACACCAAATGAAAAAGATCTAGGCTGCGTTTGGTTTGTATCTGCAGTTTGACCTCTATCTTATTACTGAGGATTGCTTAATATATAGGTCTGCGTGGCTATGAAATGATATAATGATACTGAAGTCTTGCACGTGAAATTTGCAGAATCTGAAGGCATTAAATTAGCACCTGAAATCAAGGCTACTATGGGTTCATCTACATAAGTTGGTGTGACACTGATTTTTAACACATCACTTTTCACGGACGGAAGTAGGTTTAAAGAAAAATATTAATTTATACATTAATGCAAAAATAATATTGTTGTAATATTTTAATCCTGCACATAGGTTTATTGAAAATGGTTGATTTTGAAAATAACAATCAGCTTTTATCCTCTAGTGATCTGTTTGATTGACGGAATGATACACCTTGGACAGATGTGTTATGCTTCGCTTCAGAGATTTTAACCATACGTTTCTCATAATGAGTGGTTTCGAATAATAAACTCAATGGGCTTCTAAAACACACCTGCACTTATAACACAAAACAGCTCCGAAGAGTGGGAAAACTTGCTGCCAAAGCAAAAATTAAAAATTCAAGATTCGACGTCTTTATTAGGCTCTGGGCCAATAACACAACTTCAATACATAATCTATATCAAATCAAAGAAAGTAAAGACGAAGGCAATGAAATAAGAAAAGGAGAGAAAGAAAAAAAGAAAGAAATGGAAGAATAAAGCCAGAAGGAAAGAAGGAATAAAAGAAAGAAAGAAGAAAAGTATGCGCTAGAATTAATGTTCAATATATTTATCAGTCACATTCCTTGCTCACCACTTTCTCATGGTCTCGCATGCAACTTAAACCGGGTACATTTTTTCCTTTCACCGGACAATTTCTGAGAAAACACCGCAAGAACACGGGATTTTCATCCTGCAAGCGCCTCTATTATTCGTGCCGCGTGACGTCAAAAAGCGAGATAGGCTATTGTATGATTGGTCTAGACAGTCATGTATGCATATACACCATTTGTTTGCTAGCTTTCCTCACTAATAGCATCGCACAACACGTGTAATGGCGGAGTACAAAAGGTGAAAATCGCGTCATTCCATTTCTCAGAAATGATCAGGCGGAAGGAAACTGTACATGGTTAAAACTTTTCGGAAAAAAATACTATGGATTTTTTAGGCTGTGAAGCAAATATCTATCCCTGCCTCTTTAAAGGCAGGCAGGCAAACATATTAAAAGGAATCTCTGCCAAGGCCTTCTTTGGCTTGTCTGCCTTCCTGCCTGCCTGCCTGCCTGCCTGCCTGCCCGCCTGCCTGCCTGCTTGCCTGCCTGCTTGCCTGCTTGCTTGCCTGCCTGCCTGCCTGTCTGCCTACCTGCCTGCCTACCTACTTGCCTGCCTCTGTCTGTCTGCCTATCGGCTTGCCTGCCCTCTCTCTTTCCCTCTCTCTCCCCCCTCTCTCTCCTCTCTCTCTCTTCCTTTCTCTCTCTTTCTGTCAGCAAAACTTACTTGGTCCTGTCTCTTGGCTTTCTCAAAGTCCTCAAGTTTCTATAGAAATCTTCTCTGAGCCTCACCAAGACGTTCTCAAAATACGTATCATTGCTGCAGGTGTACTTGTTGCCATTAAAAAGTGTATATTATTAGCTCAAGTGTAAATTAAGAACCTTACAAGCGAAAAGAATTCATGGCATGCGGACCAACCATTCATGTCTCTCTTCGTCCAGCCAACCAGCCAGCAAGCTAACCAGCCAGCCAGCCAGCCAGTCAGTCAGTCAGTCAGTCAGTCAGTCAGTCAGTCAGTCAGTCACAGGGGGGTAGCGTCCATATAATCTATGAATCTGAGATTAGCAGNGTCAGTCAGTCAGTCAGTCAGTCAGTAAGTCAGTCAGTCAGTCAGTCAGTCAGTCAGTCAGTCAGTCAGTCAGTCAGTCAATTAGCCAGCTAACAAGTCAGTGAGTCAACCAGCCAGCCCACCAGTCAGCCAGTCAGCCAGCCAGCCAGCCAGATGCCAGCCAGCCAGCAAGCAAGTCAGTCATTAAAAAAGCTTCAATCTTTTCGATTAACAAGTCAACAAGTCAGTCAGTCAGTCAGTCAGTCAGTCAGTCAGTCAGTCAGTCAGTCAGTCAGTCACGTATCACATAAACAATCAACAAATGCATCTAGATTAAAATGCAACCAACCAACTTATCAGATTTTTTGTCATTTCAGTCTTGAAATCTATTTTTATTGTCTGTCCATCGGCGGTCGTCATTTCATAAACTATTATTATTATTATTATTATAATGTACATGAATATTGCAACAAAGCCAATTTCCCATCAATGAATAATACAGTGATTCTCTGATTCTTAATTCATTAACTCGTCAACTCGTCCATATCTGGGTCAATTTTATTTTGAAAGCCTATCTGGCATGGAAAAACACCCTCGGCATAGTTTGATTACTTAACCAGTGCCAGATTTCGCTTAAGAAATCACCAGCCTCGGTGGCAAAAGAAGATGAGTTTTAGTTATAAATATATCTTACGTTTTTGTAATATTCCTCCAAGTACGTGTCATTTTTCACTTGTTCAGGATAGCCAATTTTCACGTCAATGTACTCAACCTGCAAGTACAAATTATGATAGTTAAGAATCAGGGCCATAAACAAGCACCCCCGCAAACTTCGCAATATTTGGAGGAGAGAGTGGGGAAAGGTCCTTTTATTATTAGAGGGGGAAGACATAGGGAATAAAGAAAAGTGAAAATAGGAGGGGTTCATCTGGGGAAGGGGGAGAGGCCGGTAATACTTTTGTGGGGTGAAGGGGTGTTAAGGACAACAATCTGCTATGAAAATCGAAGATGGTTGTGGCAGATACAACAACAACAACAAAAACAACAACAACAGCAACATCGGCAACAACAACAACAATAATAATAAGATCTAGCTGCCAGTTGCTTAAGTCGCTCTTTGACAAAATCATGATACTAATATTATTAATTGAAACCTCAGTGTGTGTACTTTTATTGAGTGAAAACATTTTCGAGCTAGTATTGCTCCGGCCCGAGTTATGGTTGTTTCAAGTGGCACGGGTGCACCCCGGTCTAATCTGCCTCGTAGAGTGTGAAAGGTATCCATAATTACTAACCTCTTGTCCACAAAATCAGGAATTTTATATGCAGATATGATTTTGCTTTTGATTTCCGCATCAAAACAAAATTGATTGCAGATTGCCCAAATCGCCCTCAGGACTTGATCAGTTCCTTGTCTCGGGACAAAAGCCTCAAATTGACAGGCTGCAAGACCACTGTCGTCGTCATCGTCACGTTGACCTTACACTGACTACAGCAACAGTTACGGACTTAAACTTGGTGAGCCCCAAGCTATACAAAGCCCAGGGTCCACTGGTTCAAAAAAAAAATCACAGCAGAGGTTGTTGCGACGCTGCACATTAAGACGAATCTCCACAGAAACTGGCCTTCCACTTCAAACTACTAAATCTACATTTATCAAGAAAGAGACTTAAAGCGACAACTGGAGTAGATATTTGTTTCACAGCCTAAAATATCCACATTTTTGGTTTTAAATTTAAAACCGCGTACGTTTTCTTTCTTCTAACCATTTCTAAGAAATCACCACTGGAATGTCAGAACTTTCATCCTGCGTGAGCCGCCATTTCTCGTGATGCATGACGTCAGAGAACGAAATGGGTTTGGTTCAGACAGTCTGCACATGCATCTGCACCAATCGTCTGCTAACTTTTCTCATTTTAAGATGTCAAGCAGCACTTGCAATGGCGGTGTACAGGGGCAAAAATATCCGACACTCTAGCCGTGTTTTCTCAGAGACTGTCAGGCGAAAGGAAATAATATACACAGTTCAAATTTTATGAAAAAGTAATGTGGGTTTATTATTCTGAGAAGCAAATAATTACCACTGTCCCTTTAAGCCTGCTTCTTAACTGGCCACAAGCGATATTAACATTACCTTCTCTTGCACAACCCTCTTCGTTTCACTGTCCATCCAGTCAACATCGTTTATAATCTGGATGAAGGCAGCTTCTATTTCTTTATACATTTCCATAACCTGGAATACAATAATACAGAAATATCTGGGAGATACAGTATACAAAAGGGGCTTACACGCTTAGAGGAAAGCTGCATCGTCCAACAGACCATGTTAAATACTACGCTACCCTGTTATTCCAAAAGTGGCAATAGAAAGTCTTTCAAATGTCTGTTAACATGATATAATGCCCCTGCCTGCTCTAGACACGCTACAGGGTTACTTTATACAAAGTCCGAATTCTTACACCCTCTACGCGCGTGAGGGCCATATTTTGAAGTCAGATACGTTACATCTGCACGGCCAGGCTAGCCAATCCTCTTTAAACGGGTGATAACACGTCGGTATGAATCTATTAATTCCTCTATAAGCGGCAGACGTGCCAAACAAAATGATGCTTTGGCAATAAAAATGCGGAATACTTTATCTGACTTTTGAAAGCTATATAATACATTGTCAGATAGAGGTGTCTATAATTGCTGGAACTTCAGTGACGTCAGCATATTTGTCGCAAGCCGCTGCTGTTTGGGGGAAGGGAGGTAACTCTAGACGCAAGGGCAATTCCGACCACTCCAGTTCTCGTTATTGCATCAAATTACACGCGCACGCGGTAATAGAACGATGCTCTTTCTTCGCCAGATTGCCTCGATGGGCACCATAGATAATTTTTAGGGAGAAAAAGTAATGGAAAACAAAATTATTTTTTAAGTGCGTGTCCGCGCCCACGTTTAAATATTAGGGCATATCCAATTCATAATTTCGAATTATCTCGTGTTTGAGCACATTTCTAGATCTATCTATCTATCTATCTATCTATCTATCTANTTTTAAGTGCGTGCCCGCGCCCACGTTTAAATATTAGGGCATATCCAATTCATAATTTCGAATTATCTCGTGTTTGAGCACATGTCTAGATCTATCTATCTATCTATATATCTATCTATCTATCTATCTACTTATCTATCTATCTATCTATCTATCTATCTATCTATCTATCTATCTATCTATCTATCTATCTATCTATCTATCTATCTAATCTTTCTATAAGCATCTCGGGATTACAGCTTTACAACCAAGCTATAGTTTACTTCTTCTTTGTCTAATACTGGATGGTGCTGTGGAAGTAAATCACCCCATAATATTAACCAGTTAAACGTATTAGTACTGTCTATCTTTCTTCTGGACTGTAGTCTTTGGATGACCTTGTAATGAGATCTGTCCAATATGTGCCATGAATGGTGAGTAAATGATTGATTGATTGAGTTTGTGTTTTACGGCGTGTCAGCACGATTACGGCTATATACCGCCCTCATGGTTACTGTTAAAGTCTTTTAGTAGAATTTTCCTATCAATTTTGCCCGGACAGCGGCCGCTAGGCCTACTCTTTTACGATTTTAAAACTGCCAAGGGATTTTTAACGTGCGCAACGTGCACACGGGACCTCCTAGTTTTTCGTCCTTATCCGAGAAGACTAGACGCCGGCTTTCCTACTCTAAAAGCCAGAGTGTGACGGTCCTATCGGCTTCAAAACTGCAACGGGCGTCACTGTGAGTAAATAGACTATTAAGAAATGTATGGAATTACACTACTATGACTAACTTTATAATCTAGGCGTGAAAGGGAATCATTTTAGCATATCACTAACCCAACAGATCACTTCGGAATAAGAGCTAAACTGTCACGTGATTTCAGAAAGTTTGGAAAACATTGCGACACAGGGCTTTCGCCCTACCGAAGGAAGTAAGATGCTGTCGTCAAGGAAGTAAAGGAATTGCTCGATAAGGAGGAACGTAATCTTAGGTCCATGGGCTCAAACAGATATTGTCTTTGTTGAAGCATTTTGGAGCGCTCTAGCACATTCTGAGGTCGATGCAAAGCATCCAGCGCATTCATGCGAAGTGATGCAAAGTATAAGTCGTGAAGGAAGCCGACATTTTGCCCTCCATAAAGTCAAAAAGTAGAACCCGGAGAGCTAGCGGACGGAGGCCTGAAGTGGTCCATACCAATCATTAGAAATGCATTAAAATGAGAAATAATAATACTAGCATCAAGAACTGTGAAAGAAAGTAAATAAGATGTCGTCGTAAAATCATGTAATAACTTGGAAATACTTTATAAGCTGCTAATGGACACTGTGGTGATCTGACAGGCGTGAGATTTAGATTAAAAACAAATCTTCCGGTGTTTCTTCTTTTAAACAGTAAAATTATATGATTTTTGTTTTTTTTCCATTGAGTTTGTTTCGACATTATGCGAAGGAAATTTAAAGAAAAATCACATCTGGCTGTAAGGGAAAAGCACAAGCTCAGAGTGGCAACATTGCGAAATGGCAGTATACATACGATTTCCGTAGTCTCATCGTTATAGTAGTCTCTGATAAACAGCTTTCCTAAAGCCATGTTAAAAGCCTGGAGGGCTTCACTGAGGCAGTTCTCAGATCTATCACTTGCTGAAGACGTTCTATACAAGGTCTGTGAAATAAGAAACATTATGTTCAACGTTTAAAGCCAGTGTTGATACAGGGATTCTAATGAGCGGAGAATGCTGACTCACACAGGGCGGTGTTGCGTGCAATGCCTTGGCAATGTTGCTGGATTGGCTCCTAAAGTGCCAAATCTAGTTACTTTTTCACGTTCGTTGCCGCTTTTCTTGCTACATGACTACGTGGCTACTTTTGGCTCTCGCCAAGTGAAAACAGTATGCATTTTTGTAAAGGTATAAAACTTTGTCAAAAAATTTCGAATGTATGCTTCGAGACCCAGGTGAGACATTCTTTTGTTTGTATGTCACTTTTTGCGATGTACTATAAACAAAAAGAACAACAACATCAACAACAATAACATCATTAGCAGCAGTAGCAGTATCATCATCAGTAACAACAACAACAACACATTTACTGTATATATATATATACTCGTATAT
>JAWQUT010000081.1:1423860-1434121 GCA_033807755.1 Ellobium chinense | reverse complement strand
GATACAAAATATTCTCTGGTGTGAATGCGCGGTTGGAATCGTCTAGCGTTGATTAACTTTTCGGACTGACAGATTGGTACAGTAATCGGATTGTCTGGATGGGCTATTGTAACAGTAGTCGGGCGAGTTCACTGAAGTTATAAATGCTAAACAGCATTGGGGGCGGGGGTGGGGGGGTGTTAACTCCTCTGTGATAAAGTATAAGTGCAGTTTTCTCTCATTACAACCTTATCACCACTATGTAAATTTCATAANGGGGGTGTTAACTCCTCTGTGATAAAGTATAAGTGCAGTTTTCTCTCATTACAACCTTATCACCACTATGTAAATTTCATAACGGTTTCGCCCAGGCACATTATCATTGGACAAAACTTTTCCGCTCGACACGTGACTCGCCCTGCGCCGTCTGACTCGTTCTCCCATTGGCAAGCCGACTGTGATAACGGGGAGGACTGCCTTTGCTCCGGTACAGTAGACAGAGGATTACAACCGCGAAGCTACATCCGGATGAAAATCCGGTTTGAGAGGATTTTGTACGACCGGAGCGGATTTTCATCCGGTGTCACAAGAATTTAATCCATCTCAGTCTATCTCATAGTCAACTTGCAATGGCCATATGTGTTCGTTTAGTTCTGCCAGATGACAGCAGTCCTGCAAAACATATTGTGGTATAGGTCTGCCTGGCAGGCGCTGGCAGAGAGTTGAGCTGCTTATGCCTGCCTCACGTATAAGACCTAAAATGCATTAAGACGTTTTTTTTGTTTTTTGTTGTTACCATCTGCAGTTCGAAGTCTTCGAGTCTACAGTACCGGCCTTGGTGATTTGTTCTGACAATAATATCTAGAGGCCGTTACCCGGATACGAGCGTGTACTGTGTGTATAGGCAGGGAAGAGGAAGAAGGCTTGACTGTGCACTGTTACATAAATTATCAGCAAAGTACAGTGGACTCCGCTTAATCGCAACTCCTCGGGATCACGGAAAAAAAAGTTGCGATTAAACGGAATTTCGATAATGCGGAGCTGGTATTCTTGGCCATGATAAAATTCTCCTCATGACGTGGTTCAGTCACTGCATTTGATCTGATGTTTGATCGCCGAGGCCTGTTTCAATGGTCACCTCGCAGCAGCCCGGTAGACGATACGCGTAAAGAGTAGGATGGCGGGGTAGGGATCGACCGTCTATCCATAAGATACGTTCTTCGATTTGAAGGAAGAGGTGGAGAGGAGGGGCTTATCACACTTGTCACGGCGTGTCAGCTGTCACTCAGTCAACTGGTCTACCCTCTGTTGCGCCGTTCCAGCCACCAGTGTGTATTTTATTTATCAGTTGTAATCTTCTTATCGTTGATCTTAGATTTTTACGGCCGCAGAGAAGTTGCGATTATCCGGAGTGAGTTGCAATTATCTAGTGACTTTTGTATAGGGAAAATTCTGTTCACTGGGAAAAGTTACGATTAAGCGGAAGTCACAATTAAGCGGAGAGCAATTAAGCGATGTTGACTGTAATCAAATTAAGTGTGTGTTGATATGGTACAATGTTGTACTATAATAGACTTCCGTCATGAGGATGGACTCGTCTTAACTGCATCTCAAATTTAATGTATCGCTCCTCATGCTGGGATTTTCTCAGCTTCCTAGCGCACTTTGCCGTGATATGACAACTAATTTACAGCTATCAAATTAACCCAGTATCCGTGCCAGGTTGGGTTTGTTTAGGGATACAAATCCTCATCGTTTCAGGCATGGCTCTGACATTTTGTGAAGAAGAAACTGTAAGATATACATCATGGACTCCAGTTAAGCCAGTAGGGCCGCGATTACGCCACTAAGGCTCTAGGGGATTTAGAAATATCTTTCGTGCCTTGAATCTTGGGAATGGGGTTCTAAGTCTGTGCACTCAATTAGCTCTACCGCCTCAGTTCGTGAAGAGCGCTGCTTTAAGTGCGCTACGGCCCGATATGGAGCTCGTAAACAGTGGTGGTGGTGTGCAAGCAGTGCAATGCGCAAGCTGTTGTGTTCAAGTGCGTTGCATTGCAGTTCGGTGTGTCGTTTTAGTGTGCAGCGAATGTAAGCTGTACACGTTAGCCACTTCATTGGCATCATTCATACCGCACTAACGGAATCTGAAACTCGTAAGAACCTGACAAGAATGAAGGAAGCAACAGTGGTGATGATGATGATGGTGATGATGGACTTTGGTGGGCTCGTGGTCAGCTAAGATGCATCTCTGCATGTCGTCAATCTAGATGTAGATTAATGACCTCTGATGTTAAACACCATTATTTTGATGGGTTGAATGAACTCAGCACACGTTGGAAAAGAAACGTTATGTGTTTTTGACATACGCAGGTGTAATATCTGCTTATTTCTCTCTCTCTCTCTCTCTCTCTCTCTCTCTCTCTCTCTCTCTGTTTTAGTCCCATTCTGCATCATATCATTATTTTTCTTGTTTCCCATTACCTATTCGTGGTGTTTCCCAAAAGCCCGTCAAGTTCTTCGGTGTAATTGGGCATGAAATTTAGAATATCCTCTGCAAAAGTGACGTCAGTAATACCGACTTCAGGCAAACCCATCATTTTTGTCACATATTCTGTGTAGTTGAAGTGCTGTCCAAAAAAGAGTAAAAAAAAAACCGGTAGAAAACGATTACAATGATTAAACCGGTTATTCAGTAGGTGGTGTCTTCAGAGGTGGTATGCCACCTATGGATATGAAGCTGCTTAAAAAGGTGGTAAAATCCTTACCAAAGATGTTCCACCAAACAGATGGGGACAAAAAAAAAACTCCAGCTTTTGATGGTGATAATGGCAAAGACATTTATGACAAGTATGATATAATATGAAAACTTGAACGAAGGGGCTGCTTGTGGTACCTCAATTTCTATTTTAAGAACCGAATTTACTCAGAAGTAACAGCAATAATATGCCCTAAAACCTATTTAGAAAAACGATATCAATCAAAGCCAAAATTTCTATTGCTATGATAATGACAGTCAATTTTTTTTATACTACAAAGACTTTTTTTTTTAAATTAAAGTCTTAATAACTTGCTTGTTTACCATTAATGATTTCAAAATGACCAAGCATGTACCATTATTATAAATCAAGAAATGTTACTACCCCTACCATGCTGAAATTGAATGTGTGCCAACTTCTGATATTGAAAGGTACATAAAATTTTTTAAAAAAGACAATAAACTTAATCACATCACATTTGTAGAAAAAAAACAAAACGAAAACACCTAATTTCACGTGAATTCATTAATAAATTACTGAGTTGTAACAAAATAAATGCCCTGGAAAACTGCCAAAATATAGATAAATAAGTGAAACTAATGTACTGTCATTGCAGCAATGAAAAATCACTGATGAGGTGTTTGGCTATGCCGCATGTGAATTTACAGATGCTTAATAGACTAGCCCACAAAAAAGCTCAGTGACATTTGTTTTTATGCGTTTTTAGATGTGATTTTGTTTTTCAAATGTTATCTCCATTTACATAAAACAGTATATTATCTAAGTCAGTGAAAGGCTCTTCATGGGCATCATTCATACCGCACTAACGAAATCTGAAACTCATAAGAACCTGACAAGAATGAAGGAAGCAACAGTGGTGATGATGATGAAGATAATAATGATGATGATGATTTCTGGCACGTGAATATTTATGACTGTATAATCTCAATTTCTTTGCGGCAATTCATACCTTAAATTCACCAAGGGCTGAAAAATTTGTGTAGCTAGGAACTTCCATGGTGTGTTCACTTATGATCTGAAAATAACATCATTATGAGCCAAAAAAAGAAAAAAGAGTAGTGAAAAACTGCCTCATATATAAATAGCATGTTATTCAGAAATAGTAAAAGTAGTAGAAAAGTAAAAAGAAAATGCAAACATATCTTGAACAACGTCACGCTTTTTTAATAGGTTCTGGAAAGACACACATCACATAGTAATTTTATGATTGACAGTTCCTCAAAAACACACATTTTTTTTGGTCAAGAAAAGGGATTGAAGATTGAACCTGTATAGAACATTCAATGAAACACTAGTACTTTGTTCAAAGCAAAGACGAAGTCTGAATAACAGGATAGATCATTTCTTTAAGGAAGTCAACGTATGCAAGAAATCAGAAGCAGTTTAAGAATAATCTAGTTGGCTTGCAATCAGCCAAAAGAAGGCTTTAATCGCTAGTCAGCTAAATCGTGTTATTGGTATGAAATTAAGGCTTATGAGTATTTCATAAGTTGAAAAAAAACAAACAGTCTGCTTTTTTCTGCCCCGAGATACAGTAACTATTGTTTGCCGTTGGGTGGAATTCTCCATGTCAAATCCAAAGAGAACAACAGCAGAATTTCATACCAAGGCATGTTCAATGCAAACTGATCCAAAAAAGAAAGGTATAATTTTTTTTCTAACTTTCCGCATACACTTTGACTGAGCAAGCCCACCAGTAAGTACTGATTGAAGTTTTACTTCTTTTTGCTAATATTATGTGAACAAATAACTTTACAAGAAAAAAAAAACGACACAAAAACGCCATATAACGGAACGGGCGCAAAGTGAAATCATCTGCCTGCTTTAACTTCCTTTTGAAGGAAAAAACTATAGTTTTTTGCCAGGGTAAAGTGGGTGGTAAATTCCACTACCTATTTATTAATTTGTCCTTATCCAACGGCCAGACGCCAGACAGGCGAAAGAAATAACAAAAAATATTAAAACCATACTTCTGTAACCTCCCAAATTTCTTTTAAACAAATGAACTTTTTGACAGCTCAGTCTGTCATTAATCAGAAACTTAACAGTATAATTTGTACCCTACATAATTAAACTGTTTGTCTGAGAACTGTGAGTATGCCAGTATAAGTATGTATGTCCTGTGATTTTCGGTCTTCACAATGCTGCCTTTGCAATGCCTTGTTTTGTACTTATTCTTTTGAACAAGTAAGTGGACAACACAGTAAGAGTCAGTCATTGTCACTTGAGACTTTCGCATTAACGATGAGATCTCTTTCAGTCGTAAGAACTATATTAAATCTGCTTGTTGAGAGCTTTTAAAGGTGCATTCAGCACTGATACAGTAACGGTGGTAACAAAGATCACATTAGCAACACACAAGCTCTCTAGTGTGAGTCATACGGGTATTACCTTCGCCAAAGCAATCTCAAAGTCAACAATTTCCGCCACCTCTATCTTTGCGGTGTCAGAATCGTTGGCAAACCCCATGAGTTGTACAGTACTGTAAATGAGGTCTTCATATGCCATCAGCTCTGCAGAGGTCCTATTCTGCAGGAAGACTGATTTTTCCACCAAGCCTAGCTTTGGTTCCATCATCTGTTGCAGACAGGATGCTTTGTTATGGAACCTAATTATATGTTCATAACAATGACACTTTACCTGGCTTTTACACCACACACACACACAGACACACACATACATACATATACACACACACACATCCACACACACACACACATTCACACATTCACACACACAACACACACATACACACACACACACGCACACACACACACACACACACACACACACACACACACACAACACACACACACACACCACACCACACCACACCACACCACACCACACCACACTACATACATACATACATACATACATACATACATACATACATACATGCATACATACATACATACATACATACATACATACATACATACATACATACATACATACATACATACATAAACGAACAGACCCACACACTAATAGCTACCTAACTATTGAGGCTGTGGTCCATTTTTAAAAAAAAAATTAATATTCGAGATGGGGATATAGCAACCGAGCACCAAACTATCTTTCGTTCTGCGTGATAGTACCGGGATAATCCTAACAGCAAACATAACAGATTCAAAGGATGGCTCATCTTCGACGTCCCCGCACCTTATTCTTCCTAGCTTTTTGGTCTTTGTTGCCACAAGTATTTATCCTGCCCAAAAAAGTTTGGAAACGTTTTATCTCTCTTCCATTTAACCTAACCTCAACTAGTCTAATCTTACTTCTAGAGGCGGATAGTCATATGTCAAACTCGTGCAGTGTGGAGTTATCATCTTAATAATAATATTTATCTATTTAGCGCCGAAATCCACTTAGAAGAGTGCTCTTGGCGCTTTACATGAACTTTCTCCGTGATGAGCTATGATAATAACAGCAAAATGTAAAAACGCACACACACACACACACCCATCAGATCCACCCAGCATAGAATAATATCACCGCGCATTGTACAACTATAGACTACACGTATACCTTACTAAATAATAGTGTTTTGAGCCTGTTTTTAAACTGAGCCATGTTTTCACTCTCTCTATTTTAGTACTTTGATTTGGGGGGCACAGATTGAAAAGGTCCTTTCGCCGATTGCTGTTCTAGACTTGGACACATGAAGCTGGTGGGCAGTCGAAGATCTTGGTGAGAGTGATGGGACATGTTTGCTTAGTAATTCTCAAAAGTACATAGGTGCACTTCCATTCAGGCATTTGTATGTAACACGAAGAATTTTTAATTCAATACAAGTTAGGTTTTAAAAATAATAGAAAAATTATAGCGACCAAGCCAAATCTTGTCACTTCTATGATCTTATGTAGTTCATGTTTTTAAGAAATAGCTAGGATGGGGGAGGAAAAGGCGGGGAGGGGAGAAGAATGGTGGTGGGGAGGAAAGGAGCGGGGAGGGGGGAAGTTGCACGGGTAGTTTTGGGGTCACGAGCTGCCAAGCTTATTTCTTTTACAACATGGAAGAAACCTCCGCAGGGGCCTGTCTGATTTCATGCCTATGTAACACTTCATTTTGAACGTCTTTCATCATTAAAACGTTACCAGCTATCATTGCCTAATAAAGATTTTGGACTTAAACGTTCAAGATTTCATGGGATAATCACGGCATAGGACCGATCTTGTGGCTAAACCAACGACTAAATGAACTGCATTAATGCAAGAGCGGTCCTGTCCCAGGAGATTGCCGATTTCATATCAAAATAAAACGCACACTTGATTTAGTTTTCACCGACCGCTGCTATAGCCAGGTAAAATCTATACATTAATGAGGTATTTTCAGACGGGTTAGTTACACCACTTGATCTAGGAATTTTGCTAGGATATTTTGTTAAGTGACGAGTAATCATACATGAGCAGAGCATGTAAACAAACCAACGTGTGAGCAAGACTTCCTAGGTCATGTGATGGAGCTGAAAATACCTAATTAGTGTACTGCGTTAACCATGGTGAACACTATCAATGTTTTAGGAATTTCCCGTGGTTACCGCATAGCGATTATGTATATATTGCTACTGATGTTATCACATCTACATTGGATATGACGATAGGTTTTACAGGCGGATATATAGGTATGGAGATGCCAACAGTATCTGATATAAAGCTTTGCAACTTTAAAAAGTCCATGTACAGTCAGAAACTTTGACCATGGGAAAGGGGGAAAGAGGTTGTATTTTAATTTCGAAGGCTTAGATAGATGCAATTACCTCTGGAGATACAGAATAGGTGGGGTTTCGCCACTCAAGTACAAACTGTGTGGTTTTTGCTGGGCTGGTTGATTACCTCGTTTACATTTCAAAGTTTGGAGGACGAGTTAAAGAATAATTTATGTGAGGAAAGCTTTTTGGCCTGAGACCTTTTGATACGTTAATGAAGGGTGTAAAAGCGTTGGAGCCAACAGTGGAAAAAAAAATGGCATCGTTCTACCAACTGAACATATAACGGTGAGAAGTTTTTCAACGTCAATTTGCACTGCGCATACCGGCATATTTAGAGAAATTAACAGGATGCTGCAGGTCGGCGTATTTAGGTTACAGGCCTGTAATTGTACTTTCACTTTTGAGTCCTACAACTTAGGGGTATATTTCATCTCCCCTTTTCCCTCTTTTGGCATGCCCTGCTTCCAGTAATAAGGGCTCCAGGGGGGAAATTTTGATATCATGGGAATCTGTGTCCATTTTACTTTATTTTACCAGGCACTATTTAGTCCTGGGCTGGAACTGCCAGGTCAAGGGTGTGCTCAGGCGGAAGAGGAGGGGTTTGGCATTGACCAGTGAAAAATGTAGGGTCTGTTTACAAATAGCAACCAAGCTCAAAATTTCAATGGGCCTGCTAGGGTTGGATAAGTCTTAAAATTTGGGCCACATAATGAGCTTCGATCTAGTATGGGTCTGGGTGAAAGCTAAAACTTTGGGTTCAGAGGGCAGCTCAAAATGTTAATATAGCCCATAGAAGAAAAAAGGGTCCAATCCAATTACGGGTCTGTAACCTTTAAATGTGGACACGCACGTAAAAAATAATTTTCTGTTTTCCAGTACTTTCTCTCTCTGAAAATTATTTATGGTGCATACCAAGACAATCTGGCGAAGAAAGAGCATCGTTCTGTTACCGCATGAATGTATAATATGACTCAATTCAAACAGCTGGGGTGACCGGAATGTGCCCTTGCGTCTAGAGTTATTCCCCTTCCCTGAACAATAGCGGCTTGTGGCAAAAAAAATGACGTCACTGAACTTCCAGCAACTACAGACACCTCTGTCTGACAATGTATTATTCAGCTTTCAATTAAGGTTTTCAGCCTCCAGATTTAAAAGTAAAGTTTGGCCGTGTAAGTCAGGTAAAGTATTCTGCATTTTTATTGCCTCCGTTTGATTTTATTTGACATATTTGCCGTTTACAGTGGAATCAAAAGATTCATTCAGACGTATTATCAGTGTAGCACCCATCCTTAGAGCACTGGCTAGACAGCTTGGCGGTACGGATAGGACGTATATGACGTAAGATTATGGCCGTCACGGTAAGAATTTGGACTTGAATAACGTAACACTGTAGGTTGTCTAGAGCAGACAGATACATTATATCATGTTGACAGACACTTGAAAGACTGTTTTATTGAAATCACATGGTATCGTATTATATATTAACATGGTCTATAGGACGATGCAACTTTCCTTTATGTGGGAGAGGGACTGAATTAATACCTGGAGTATGGATCTTGATGTGTTTTCTTCGTCGACGTCCACTGTCATTTTGAATATCGGGTACACCTCAAACTGGTTCAGCTGGACCATGGCGACCTCAAGATCAAAGTCCGACTCCGACCATCCAGCGTGAGTCAGTGGCCAGCCGCCGAAATCTTTTATGAGCATGTCCTTGAGGGGCCGATCGCCTCTCTTGTTGATAAGAGCTACGATACCGGAAGTGAGAAAAATACACACTGACTGATTGCTGAGAATCTGTGATAAGAATCTACAGTGCTCTAGTTTGTTAGTGTATAGTTATATATAAGTGTAGAAAATATATAGATATAGACAATAACGTCATTTTACAGAGGAGGGGAGACGTAGTTTAATAGTCACTGAGTGCATAACACTTTAAATTTCAGAAAACGTAATCTGAGATTTAATACTATAAACATTAATGTCATCTAATGGAATTGCTTCTAATTTTATAATATTATTAATTGAGCGTCTTGGCGCCTTCAGGAACAGAGTGGGCGGCGGAAGGGTGGAGGGGGGAGAGGTAAGGGCGAAGGAACGGACACCCAAACTTGCACCATATCTAAACTCATTTACGCTGCCCTTCCCATAGTAACCTTATTGTTCACAAACCTATCGAGGAAATTCGCGGCAAAGCACCAACGTAACAATTATGGGTTACAATGTTATGCACTACTCGACTGACAATGGACAAGCATGACTAGTCAGCGGGCCCTGCCATTTCCTGTTGCCCGTCGAGTATCTGCATACTCTTATTCCCTGGGTTCAATGCACAAAAGGGC
The DNA here is from genome assembly GCA_033807755.1 of Ellobium chinense. NCBI lineage: Eukaryota > Metazoa > Mollusca > Gastropoda > Ellobiida > Ellobiidae > Ellobium > Ellobium chinense. The sequence continues at coordinate 1,424,309 of JAWQUT010000081.1, read as the reverse complement.
TTATCTAATAGGGCATTTGGGTCCACCTAAGACCAACGATTAATCATTCTTCTTCGCCAATTGAGGATGTCTTGCCGAAATTGAGACCCATACATTAAGTGATGTAGGTTTCTATACTGCACAAATACAAGAGCAAATTCAGTCACGGGTTTTCATTAATTTCTCATTTAACTTAGATCATTCTTGCTCCTGATTGCGCATTTTGCTAATAGTGAAGGCATTACTTTCCTTCCCACCCCCTCCCCTTTTTTTTGGTTTTGTTTTGCTGTTGCCTTCGTGATTAAAATGACCCTAGAAATGAAACCCACAAGGTATAACAATAGTAAATACATTCTGATTGTCATCTCTGGTAACGTCCCCCCTTACTGCAGTCTTTTGAGTGACCTTGCTGGCTTTCGCTGCAGTAGCGCTACCGTTCAAAATTCTTTGACGTTTTATCATTTTTCTTT
>JAWQUT010000081.1:1394944-1408037 GCA_033807755.1 Ellobium chinense | reverse complement strand
GAGAATGGTGACTACTGATCCTATCATTTAATGTGGGTTACTTGGGGTCCGGACCGAAGTCATAGTATATTGGGCATCTCCATGTATACTCAGTCCACCCCAGCAGATGACGCAACGTGTGAAGGCTAATGGTACCCGTCAGATGCTGGTTCCCTCTTGCCTAATTTGTCTGCCCGATTCTTTTTTCACCCTCCAGAATCTGAACCTCTCAGCTTCGTGTTCATCTGTCTGTGGTTCCACTACCCTGGAGGTGATCACTGATGGCGACAAGTATTTCGCCTCTGTCCAGCTTTAGCTTGCCATTTATTGTGGCTGCTCCTGCTAATGTGTCAGCTCTCTCATTACCCCTGACGCCTGCATGTCCAGGGCAGTAGATCCATGTGAGGCCAATCAGCCAGGAGGATTCCAGGTACTGGATCCAGCCACTTCGGAGGTGTCCGTGCTCTATCTTCTTAAGCATGCTTTTTGAGTTGAGACAATGACTGCCCTTGTTGTTGGTGTTTCGGCAAGCCATCGCAGTGCTGATGTAGCCGCTTCAGACTCCATGCTCATACTGGATGTTGTAATGGCATAGTCCCCACTCTGCTCTGCGATGATTCTCCGTCCACAACGGGCTGTAAAACCCCATTCACGCTTTCCTTCCCGTATGACTGAACCACCAGAATAGATCACCACGTCATTCAGGATTGTGTGTTGCTCAATGAGTTCCCTGACTTCCATCTCCGTCCTTCCGTCTGTCCATTCACGGTACTGGCGACCAAGGGTGATGATTTACCTTAGAGTAGAAGACATCATTTACTTTGACCCATTCTGCCCCTCTTTTTACTGCTTCCACTGGATAATCCTCAGCAATGTTTTTTTTCAGCCGCTGCCATCCATGACATTCCCTTTTTAATTCTGCTGCCTTTTACCTTTTTCTGTTGGCAGGGTGGAGAGGATGTGACATGTCTTCTACTACCCTCATGTAAGCCTTTGCCCGTGCCATGGTATATCGGTGTTTAGTGGTGGTGAATCCGAGCATGAAGCGCATCTTACTGATGGCAGTGTTACGTGTGCATCCTAGAATTGCCTCATTCTGGATGCGGTCGAGTCTCTCACTTTGGGAATTAGAGAGTGTCAGGTTGCCTAGGCCGTAATCTATACAGGATTACAATGAGCCTTTGTTCCATTCTTGCCGCCGCCATGACCTTCAGAGCTACAAATCCCCTCCTTGCCTTCTCAATAATGTGGTCGCTGTTGTATCGAAAAGACAAGCTGCGGTCGAACGTGATTCCCAGGTATTTCATTTCGTCGCATCATGTCACATTCTTTCCATCTAGCTGGACCGTGGGGACATCCTCTGATACAATCTTGTTGTTGAGGGAGCACCAGAGGACACACGCTTTGTCAGGGTTAATCACTGACTTTGTCTTAGTACACCATGCGGAGATGTTCATTAGCGTTTTCTGTATATCATCCACCATCTCTTCCCTGCAGGATCCAGTGCGCTAAGTCAACAGGTCGTCTACAAATGTTAGGGTTCTTCCTGGCCCAGAGGATTGTATGGCAGCTACTCTTGCCGTGTATGCATTGAAGAGGACTGGGGATACAGCGGATCTCTGAGGCAGGCCCGGACAGATGTTCACTGGCTCTGAGGCCCAGGATCCAAGTCTGAGTGCCACCTTTCTTTCCATAAGTGCTGCACTGATCCAGTTCACTAGCCATGGGTTTAGCTCGAAGTCATCCATCAGCATATACATCAGTGCGTCATAATCCGCCCTATTATAGGCATCCTCTAGGTCCAGTGCTATGACTACTGTCTCACATTTCCTTTGGAAGCCTTCATAAACATCGTAGGCAAGAGTTCCAACATTGGTCCATGTATCCCTTCCTGGTCCGTAGCCAGGCAAGAAATTGCTTAGTTCAATGCGTATTGTTAGACGTTTCGCAACTATCTTCTTCACCAGTTTGCCATAGACATTTTGTACTGTGATGATTCGATATCCGTTCAGTTTAGTTGTGTCCTTCCCTGGCTTGGCTAGAGGTCTCAGGTAGCTAGGTAACCAGTCTTCTAGAATACTGGAAGACCTCAAGCTCTTGTTGTATTCATCTACAACTGTAGCCAGTGTCCTATCGTCCACGTTTTTAATGTGGTGATACTGTACTCCATCTGGTCCTGGTGCAGTGTCTTTGCTGGATTGAAGGGCTGTAAAGATATCTTCCAGACTTATCAAATCTGTGTAGTTCTCTTCATGCACTGCCGCTTTGAGGGCCTCCCTCTCTACCTTGATCGGTTTGTTGCAGGTACCTCCGAAACAATCCATGTCCCTTAGCTTCATCCGTCTTAAGCAAGACTCCACAGTCTTCTTCAATATTTGGTATCCTCTTCTTGTTCTGCTGTCTGTTCATTCTGCGATACAATTGCCAGAACTTTTGCAGGGATGTATCGATACCCACTTGTCTAGCGAACTGTTCCCACAGCTGCTGCTTGAATTCCTTGGCCAGCTTCTTGAAGGTTTCAGTCAGTGTAGCTTTTTCATTGCCCAATCTCCTGACCATTGTCCTCCCTTGGAGTGAGCTTGCGTGCCTTTTGCCAAAGCTTAGTCACTGCACCTTTTCCTTCCAGGCCTTTTCTATCTCTTCTGTCCACCGTAGCGGTTGGTCAAATTGCTTCCGCTGCATCTTCTCTTGGCTGATTTGCGTAGAGTGTCTAGCGGTCTGTTTCCAACCTTTCTCGTCTCACATTTGAAACTCACCCTTGCTTTCCCTTGTGATATCCTTTAGTCTTTCTCAATGAGCACCAAACACGGCAGGTGGTCACTGTCATGTGCTCCCATTACACTCCATTGTGTGAAGGGCACCGCTGTGACGGATATTAAAGCCATATCGATTACGCCATCGGCGTCTCCTGGTCTATGAGCCAGCCTGGTTCATCGTCCATCATTGATCAATGTCAAGCTTGTGTCCAGCATCGCCTCCCGCAAAGCCATTCCCTGGGCATTCTCTGTTGCATTCAATTACTGCCTTTCTTGTCATTTAAAAACTGCCACAAGAATTCTCTAGCCTGTTCATTTATATCTGTTTCATTCAGAGAATTAGGTGCACAAGAGGAGGAAGAGGGATGAAGCTGTGTTAATAGAGGTGACCGATGGCCTGAATGCAGAGAACAAAAAGTACCACGTGCCACCTCATTTCCGCTGTGCCTATCACTCGTTAAACCTCATTGCAACAAGAGATATGGAGGCAGCTAAAGAAACTGACCTTGTAGGTCTGTATATTCGTTCTCTATAATTCACTGCATTTTTTCCATTACCAATCTTTTTTTTTTTATTTCAGGAAGGAAGTTGATTGGCATTTGGGTTCTTGTCTCAAGGGACTTGATCCTCTACCTTGAATTCAATAAGTACTAATAATATAATGTCTTGCTCATGTTTACGCTTTGTAGCTCACTCTACTTCGATTCGCCATTGCCACCCTATCATTGAATGAGGGGGAATATTGAATCTGCATTCATTCCCTAGGTGACTTGCATTTCCACTCGTTAAATAAATGTAGTGTAAACAGATTGAACTAGTGAAACTCGTGAGACAAAATTTTCTTAATATTAATTATTTTAATCATTACTTCAGGCTGTCAAGGACGTCTTTAAAAGGACCTTTAAGACCATGAAACTGGTTTGTATAAAGCAATCTAGAGGCCATACTCATGCTGGCAAAATTGAGAAACTGGCAAAGAGAAAGTTCGTGCAGCCCAATGATACCAGATGGAACAGCTCATTTGATTGCATAAATTCATTTGTCAAGGTAATATAGCATGCGCATGCTTATAATTTTCAAACATATTTAAGAATGTTCTAGAGAAATGAAATCTCAATTTGTACATACTAAATGAACATATGCCTTTTTCACTTTACACACATGTTATATAACCTTTATTTTAAATTACTGTATTGAGAGCTCACTATGGTCCATTCAGAATACATAGAGATACAATTATAAAAACGGAGTGACAAGCCTTAGAAGTGTTTTGCAATAGGCATGTTTTTCACATAAATTCTAGATCATTTGTGATTGGCATTATGAATAAATATCTATTCACTATAATATATATTTAGGTTTCAAAATGTTTCACAAAGAAGTTTCAATTATTACGATATATGAAAGGCATGTAGGTCAGTTATTGTGGATCTAGGTTTTTTCATTAATGAATAATGTCCTCTTTCTAGGTAGAAAAAGATGAACCTGGTATTTTGGACAAAATTTGCAGAGCGTTGGATGTGTCTCTATTGACAAAGCAGGAGAAGAACTTTACATGCGATAATTCGTCCAGGTGATGTAGACGGAAAATATTTCATGTGATTTCCCTCCTAGATTTGTAATCATACACCAGACAATACTGTTTTGTTATTTTGAGGTCTAGTATTACTAATTTTGTTTCCTATCACTTTTCCAATTGATAGATTTAAACGCATCTGATAGACAGCTTTAAAGTCTTTAGAGAGAATTTAAGACTACAAATGTATTGTAATTGTTGATTGAGTTCCCTCTATAAGTGTAAGCCTTCCCTCATTGTGGTAATGAGTTCTGCCTGTCCTCTCAAACTTTTATTTTACTTTACAGTGGTAAATAGTAATGAATGATCTATGCCAGAAAGCCTTGATTCTTGAGATAACATTGTCTTGACTTTGCAGCTCTAGGAAATAATGATTGGTATCAGAACGCAAATGGCATGATAAATCTGTGAAATTTGTGTGCAGGTCACTGAGATCAGCACTTATTTCATTTCTTCCGGAGCATATCACCTTTGAGTGATTATGAACCAGTTGATGTAAATCCCTTTTTTCAGTGGAAATATCCCCTCTTTCCTCTTTATTTTTCATCACTGTTGGAATTTCATGGGCTCATTTATTCCAACAATTTGTTTTGTTGCAGATGATGTCCAGTGTGGCAACCTCTCTGGATATGTTGCATGGGTGCAGCTCAATGTACATGGGCTGCTTGTTGCCCGTTGTTCAATGCCTCAAGAATAAACTCCAGAAGGCACAGGCAGGCAGCCTTCTTATGTGTGGCTCCCTTCTCGAAGGAATCGTGAAAAGATTTGGGCATCTGTTTACTGAGGAGACATGCGTTGTTGCTGCAGTCCTCCAACCAAAGTTCGTGAATTTGTGTTTGGTTTTATCATTCACTATTATAAGGAAGTAGAATCTGTTTAATACATTAGATTTTATTGTTGGTTACTTAAGCAGAATTAGGCAGCGTCTAGAATATAGTATAAAACAAAAGTGCATAGTGTACAAAAACATTGCATTATGTTGGAATGGAACTATTATGACTGCTGACAGAGAGAAGAAAAAATGAGATATCAAAAATGAGAGTATTGACTCTGAACAGTTCTTGCATATTATTATTCACTATTTTAGTTTTCACTTTTAGAAAACTGTATTGTATGTTTGACCATTTGTTCAATAAATAGCCTATTCCACATTCACTCTTCCTAGTTTTTACTGATAAAGGAAATTTTTAAGTTCTGAAATCTGCATTATTGTGTTTTATATCTGTGCGTACAGCATTTTATTCTTTTTTAATTAAAAAGAAAGGGCAGCCTGTATACACAGACTGAGGTATTGACTTTATAATTTTTCTGATGTCGTTTTTGTTTATTTATCCCATTTTGCCTTCAGGTTCAAACTCAGCTGAAAAGAGAGCTGATCTGCGGGAAACGGTTTGCAGACGGCTCAGCGCAGATGACAATTATTCTGCCAGAGAGACACCGCCACTGACCCCGATGAGGATGACCTGTCACTTTCTCCTACTTTGATGGCTAATGCATGGCCCTTATCGAGTTGTGCCACGTATGAATTCTTGAGTCTCTTTATGATCTTTATGAGGTTTTACAACACTCTTTGTTTTCCTAAAAAGTATATTTTGATTTTTAAGTGGTAAGTTATCCTACCCCAGCAATAATGCTCATTGCTCATCCATGTTCTTATGAAATCTTATTGATCCTTAGGGGTTTTACAGAACTCCTATGTTTTGCAGTAAAATATCAATTAGGCTGTTTTATCAGGTTGTATTCTTTAGTTTTGATTTAACATTAGACCCGTATTTCTCCATCAGAGAATAATCACCATGTATTATTAGCTCCATCATGTTTTGCAGTTCAATGTTTTATGCTATTGTAGCTTTTGCATAAGTTGTTCTCTGAGTTTTGATTTAAAACCAATGAAAGGATAATGCATTATTACATTGTTCTTATTAATTATTGAATCTTTAAGTGTAAGTAAAATTTTACAGTATTTTATGCTTTGTAAGTTAAAGCTGTTAAAATGAAATATCTTTTATTTGAAACCAGTCGGATTTATATTACCTCAGTAAACAATGCATAGCCACTTTCTGTCTATGAAATCTTGAGTCATTTTATAATCATCTTTAGTAAGGTTTTATAGCATTCCATACTTAGCAGTAAATATTAAAGAGCTGATGTGATGGGATGTATTCGTAATTTTGATTTAAAAATAGGTCACTCCATCCTACTTCTTTAGATTGTGCACAGCTAAGCCACTTTCTTATATCTTCTTAAATCAGTCTGTTTATGATCTTCATACATTTTGAAAGGCACTGTATATTTTGCGGCCTTATGTCAGTAATTTGTTGTGGTTACAGACCTGTAATGCAGTTGGGCCTTTTTTTTCATATTTGAGCTGTATTAGCCTTTGAAGCTACCCTCTGAACCCAACTTTTTTTTTTTTAACCCAGAAATAATGATATATCAGATTCAAGCTCGTTGTATGGCCCAACATTTAAGACTGACCTAACCCCAGCAAGCCCTTTGAAATTTTGAGCTTGGTTGCTATTTGTAAACACACCCTACCTTTTCCACTGAGCACACCCTTGACCTGACAGTCCCAGCCCAGGGCTAAAAAGTGCCTGGCAAAATAAACTAAAATGAACACAGTTTACCAATTACAGGCCTGTAACCTTGTTGTGTATTTAAATTCAATAGACATCTTTGTTATATGGAATTGTTTGTTTGAATTTGTCATCTCATGTTACCTCTTTAAGATTTGAGAGGTTTGAAAGAACTGGTGTTGGATCGGAATTATTTCTATCTATCAGGGTGGAGTTGGGAATTTGATTTCAACTCCACTTTTCGAAGTAGAACTGGAATTGGGGTTTATTCCAAAGTTAAGCAAGGATTGGAGTTGAATTGAACTGAATTCGATCAAATTCCGTTCCAGCAAAATCGGAAATAATTCCGGAATTGTCCAATCCGGATTTAGATCCTGCACAAGCTTGTTGTTTAGCACTTTGGTGAGCAATCTTGCTTGTAATATGCTCGAAGGGAGAGCACACCACGATAATGCAGAATAATCTACAAGGGAGGTACCGTGCCCGCCCTGTTGGGGAGGCACAATTCTCTCTCAGAAGATGTAATTCAGAAGACACCGTCGCAACTTGTAACCAGAAGTGGACTGAAGTTTCTATGCAAAATTGCTCACTAGAGTAATAAGTTGCATTTATCTCTGTTAATGGTGGTGATCTTGGAACAACTGATTTTTGCAATAACACTAGTTGTCTGGTTCCAGGTTTCAGATATATCTCTTGGATACTTCAATGCATGTTCGGATATGAGCTTTGCAACCTTGCTGGATTATCTGTCTTCACAAAAAAATGGCTTCACATCAATCTGTAAGGGCTGTTTTATCCCACGTAATTCTTCCTAAACATGCTAATTTATAGATGAAATTTGTGTGCCGTACTTCTGATATATGAGGCACCTGATAGATAATGATTCATTATTTGAGAGTAGCAGAAGTAGGTCTAGTTTGTCTTTGCTCCACGGGGACAAATCACATCTACTTTGATGTAAAACGTAGCGGTAAGTGCTTTCTTCGACAATCGACATCTCTACCAGGGCAACTTGTCCCTCTACCAGTACTAGGGCACTGCTAACTCCATGTTAAAACCAAACAAACAAACAAACAAAACAAAACAAACAAACAAAACAAACAAATAAACAAACAAAACACTTCAAGTATTATAGCTCTTGCCTGCATCTTTGATTTACTCATGACTCATATTTATATAAACTGATAACAGATCTCGGGGCTTTGCTGACTCTATTATATTGGCTCTGCCATGATATTAGAAAAGCCTTTGATAGCCATGTAGTTTTTTACCATCTATTAATGCTAGTTTATCGCTATCCAGCGAAGAGTAACAACGGTATAGAAATAATTATTTAAGAAACACGCACTTGCAAACAGTGTTGTAATGAGACACTCCAAAATGAAACCAAGAAACTAGTTTATTAGAATTTTCAATCCTATGAAACGTGGATCTTCTTCAATACAGTAAATTCAAATGAAGATAATAAATACAAAGAAAGGGACGGTGCATTTAAGAACAGTATACAAATCATGCTATTCATACTTTCAATTTACTGCTTGAGAATAGCAGTTAACATAATATCATCGTTCTTTCATGCTCAGCAGACTGCAAAGCGAGGCTGGCCTCCCGCTGGATCCGTCTGGTGAGGAAAGAATGCAGTTCAACTGGGTGCATCGTCTTTATAAATACCAGACACGTTCACGCATTGTCGGTATAAAAATGTCATTTTCAAATCTGCGCACTTCACTTTTTTTTTTTTTTTCAAAAGTGAAAATTTCCCCAACTGGGTATCAACACTACCTTTCCAGTATAGATCACCTGAAGAGAGTTTGGTCACCAAAACATATTGATGACAATGTAACATTTCATTCGACCATTCCAGTTTTACACACAACATTCAAGCTTTCTTTTTGTCAGTTTATCCCTTTTTATCTTTCTCTCTCTCTCTCTCTTTTTTTTTTGAGTGGTTGCTACACCTGTAAGTTTAGCTAGAAGACACAGACCGATAGACGTATATCTTCTGAGTGGAGGAATGATTAGCTGACTAAAGACTGTGTGTATAAATCCATTTTTTTCCTCAGACTGGTTACGGCTAAACGGCATTTAGTTTACCTCTTGTCGCAAGAGCTGTGCACTTTTGAAAATGATTTTCTCAGGGGTTTCACTCTTTACCCTCTTTTGTGGATAATTTCCATCTATTTTGGACATTGTAACAACGATACTTTTGTCTTTTGTGTGCCGACAGACCTGAAATCCGGTTTGAGAATAGGTGATACGACAGGGTTGTGAATAAGTGTGTACTCAGGATGTCTCACAGCAGTGTCAAAAGTCTTCTCATATTATCTTCTGCAGCGTTATTACAAGCGTAACAAATCTTGTGGTACTTGGCAGTGGTAGCGATCACATCATCTGCTGTAAACATCGCCAAACTTCTTAATTCACTGAAAGATATAGTAATATGTAGAACTACGTATTATAGTAGTTCAATTGCTTCTATCCAAGTACTCCCCACCCCCTTCCTCCTCTCTACACTTGTATTTCAACAAACTACACACATTGTTTAACAAAGCTTTAGGCTGACAAGTAGAGCGTGAGGATGTCTAAGTACGTCTGGTTCTTGTTTTTCCAATGGACCGACTATGTGGTTGGCGGCTGTCCTTTTTGTTGGCTCCATATCTCTATGGTTGGCTCTGACTCGATGTCCTGATCCTGCTTCTTTAGATTCTGAAAACGTTCCTTCCGTTTGTCTTTCATTTTTGTTGAGCTTCGATGATGAAAATATGTTTGGACATGATTGTGTGATATAGAACACTGTTCTCTGGCAACAGATTTTTCTTGCGGTGAGACCTTGGAAGACATTTTACATGAGAAATGGAAGAAAATCTACTGCTCTATACCATGAGATGTCTGCAACGAGCTTTTTAAAAATGTGTTCATTTTCTTTTTGTAAGGCCATATTCTGAGGACACATGGATATTTCTGATTTGTGATTAATAGATTGCAATTACTTCCACCCCAGTTTGCGTCTTTTTTTTTTTAGATGAAGCTTATAACTAGTAACTAATTGTTACTCGAAAACTGTAACGAGTACTCGTAGCGGCGTTACTTTTTACTCGTTACAACATTCAGTGTCAGTCAGTGTCAGGATAAGGTAAGATAAGATCAGATAAACTTTATTTATCCTTTCACAGAAAATTTGTCTCGGACAAGTGCACATCAAAATCACGCTATACATAGGCAAGAGCACACAGATATAGATACACACATAAGTAAATTAATATAGACACACACAGGTGCACACCTATGCATGCATAAATACGCGCGCGTATCCGCACTCTCTCTCTCTCTCAGACACACAACACTCACACACACTGTTCACAGACTGCTAGACCTAAGCCTTCCTGATGCCAAAGGCACGAATGACCTACGACATCTTTCAGTTCTTGCTGGTGTTTGTAAAATTCTTTTACTTCTTTCAGATCTTTTAAATTCATCAAATAAAATATGGGTTGGGTCGTTTAAGATAGTTTGTGCTTTTGAGTGTAACTTTTTATCAAGCAGCTCATCTACAGATTGTAAATCGCATTTTATAACTTTCTCCGTATTTTGTTTAATATGTCTTTGTCAAGTGTTGTTATANACGACAGGGTTGTGAATAAGTGTGTACTCAGGATGTCTCACAGCAGTGTCAAAAGTCTTCTCATATTATCTTCTGCAGCGTTATTACAAGCGTAACAAATCTTGTGGTACTTGGCAGTGGTAGCGATCACATCATCTGCTGTAAACATCGCCAAACTTCTTAATTCACTGAAAGATATAGTAATATGTAGAACTACGTATTATAGTAGTTCAATTGCTTCTATCCAAGTACTCCCCACCCCCTTCCTCCTCTCTACACTTGTATTTCAACAAACTACACACATTGTTTAACAAAGCTTTAGGCTGACAAGTAGAGCGTGAGGATGTCTAAGTACGTCTGGTTCTTGTTTTTCCAATGGACCGACTATGTGGTTGGCGGCTGTCCTTTTTGTTGGCTCCATATCTCTATGGTTGGCTCTGACTCGATGTCCTGATCCTGCTTCTTTAGATTCTGAAAACGTTCCTTCCGTTTGTCTTTCGTTTTTGTTGAGCTTCGATAATGAAAATATGTTTGGACATGATTGTGTGATATAGAACATTGTTCTCTGGCAACAGATTTTTCTAGCGGTGAGACCTTGGAAGACATTTTACATGAGAAATGGAAGAAAATCTGCTGCTTTATACCATGAGATGTCTGCAACGAGCTTTTTAAAAATGTGTTCATTTTCTTTCTGTAAGGCCATATTCTGAGGACACATGGATATTTTTGATTTGTGATTAATAGATTGCAATTACTTCCACCCCAGTTTGCGTCTTTTTTTTTTTTTTTNGGGGGGGGGGGGGGGACATATTTTTCTCTTTCAGCCAGCCATTAATTTTTTCCCCAGTATATCTGTTTAGTGGTGCAAAATTACAAGCTGACATCAGTAACACTGAGAAAGCGGTGAAGAAGTAACAGAATGCAGTAAAAAATTCACAAAGAACGTTTTAAAAGATATGGATATTTACATTATGGAGAACACTACCAAATATAAAAACAAAATTTTGGTAATTCTTTCCAGATGCTTTCAACAGACCTCTTACATGGGAAAGCATTTGTTTCTCACTTAACGGTGATTAGGGTAAACACAGGATACGTCCGCATTTTTTCGCATCTTCAAGACCCATTTTTAGGTGGTTTCAGTAGTCATACATGACGGCCCACCTCGATTTAGAATCAGACAATGATGTAGATTTTACCATGTGAAGGTCAATTTGGTATCACGAAGTGCACGATTTGCACGCAAACGTGTCTTAAGCGGCCGGACTATCAGGCCGATATCGCACTTAGCTTTACGGGGTGCAGACCAGGTGCGTTTGCAAGCTACCGACCATTTATTTGAAAAACGAAGAGATGAAGCCGGAGACCGGCGTATTCTGGCTTGCACGTGATGGTTACATTAATGTTCTTCAAACCTCACATGATTGATTAAAGAACCTAAAGGTGTGGTGTCTGTGTTCAAATTCCACAACCTTCCTACTCAATCCAGCCCGACCCCCTCCCTACTAAACGCAGATAAGGTGGCCCCTCTCATCCTCCTCCCTTACACGTAGCAATTTATCCCCGTGATGCGTCCCGACCAAGGATCATGGCGAGAAATTGCCACGTGTAAAGGTCTTTGACACCTATTATTTTTTCTTCTTTTGGCCCTATTAACATTTTGCGTTATTCTAAATATACCACTGTGATTTGGGAAAATTTCTTCCATGGAGGTTAAAGTACTTCTTTTGCCCGATCTTTTAACGGGAAGAAAAAGGGGGGTCAACGCCCAAAATTTTTTCACAAATGTCTTTTGAAAAAGATCACCTCAAATTCTGATTTGGTCCCCACTTTTTAATTTGGCTGGTTTTGACCGCGTGCGAATACATAGGTCTACACATTTTATTTTTGTATCTAGAAGGCTCAAATTGTACCTGAAACTTTAAAATTGGATGCTTTATATAGATCACAGGTCATTTTACACATTTCTACACCCTAACACTGGCTGGCAGGGCCCCAAAAAAGGGGGATTTTATATATTAGCGGATTAATTGGGTTGTACACAATCAGTGATCTAATAGGTGTCACAAACCTAAACGCAAAATCGCATGAACTCAATACGAAAAATCGCATGTTCCCAGAAATCAAGCCATGCTTGATTTTTGGGCGTGCGATCGGTAGCCACTAAATCACGTGGCGGCTTCCTTTGATGTTTTCGTGAGTGGGATGATTTTTAATTGCAAATAAATAGTTAAATACTCATCCTAGCTTAAAACTGATGACATTTTCGTAATCAGCGTATCAAAATTAACAAAGTCTGCGCGTACAGACGTCGATTTAATGCTTTATTCAAAAGATTTAAAAAATGGCGATTGTTAAAATGACACACATTGTTTTACACCGGCACTGTGTATGTTTAAATGCAGTCTTTTGTCAATAAACTTTTTTTCGTTTTTTCAGTTCTTTAGTAAAACAGTTATGTTTGTTAATGTTCTTGGATGGCTGATGTGCATCTGGTGCATAGAAATAACATAATTTTAAACAGTATATCGACATCTGTAAGCACGAAAATATAGTGGATTATTAATACAATCATTGCACACCACACTATCCATTTCAATAGTCC
>JAWQUT010000081.1:1384543-1389543 GCA_033807755.1 Ellobium chinense | reverse complement strand
ATCTCTGTTGTGGTCCAATTTGCTGAAATCAAATAATAATCGAGGGCTTTGAAGCACTGGAGATTTATCGGCTTTAGCTCTAAAACCCCAAATATTATTTTGAGATTCACTAACACTTGTTTTAGATTCTGGGGTAATTCCTGACGTCCTCATGATTGGAGCATTTACGTTTGTTGAAACTTGACTTTCACTTTTGCTGAAGACATCGTCGATTTTTGGCAAGCTTCCATGTTCAAAAACACTTAATACATTTCTTCCTGAAGAGGTACTTCTTAAGTTGCAGCACTGGTGATCAGAATCTTCGACGGTTTTGATGTCCATAAATGTTTTGAATCTGTCTGAGATTTTAGTATCTGAAGAAGATTCAGGGACTTCACAAGTTTGCCATTGGCGATGTTCCTCTGAATAGGTTTGTGGCGATACTTTGTTGATGTAAAGATCGCTGAGAGACTTACTGCTGTCTCCGACACTGTGAATGCTTTCATGGGATTCCGGGCATGCAACATCGCTTGGGTTAGAAAATGTTGCACATCGCCGCCTCGCAACAAGACATGTCCTGTCTAAAGGGCCGTGACTCTTCAAGTTCGATGCCAAAATATCCTCTAGCGACGGGTCAAGTTTACCTGATGTAGCAACTACATGTTGCCGACAAGTATAAGGTGCAGGAATTTTTTCACCGGTGACTGTGAAGCAGCTCTTACGAATAAAGTTATGGTCTTTATATTGAAAACTGTCGTCCGAGATGCCCTGTTTGATGGGCAGTTTGCTAGACCCTGTATCTTCACGACTATCCTTAGAGCCGTTAGAATTGTCAGGTTTTGGTGCGATTAAGCGGAATTTGGTCGTGAATGGTTCTTGCATAGTTGGTACCCTCGACTGTTCAGTCTGAACTGAAATAGCCGAATTCCAGTCTTGGATTTTTCGTTTGGAGCATCCCGAAAATAATATCTGGTAATTAGTCGACTGATTTGTGGTTGAATAGAAATCGCCACTTCTACTATCAGAATTCTTCTCCTCTGTCAAGGTGGTACTGAGCACAGACGCCGGCAGGGTCTGAACAGGTCCCTTTAGACACTGAGCCTTGCTTTGCTCTTTTGCTAAGTCGCTGTGACCTTCACCTGCCGTAATGAAACTCCCTGTAGCTATTCCTTGCATGGAGGTATTTAGTGATTGGGAAGGGGAAATGAGGTTTGATATTTCGATATTTGTATCACCTCTAGCCATTTCAACGCTGAGACCATCTTTCCGATAAACGCTGTTTTGTGGAACACTTGGCTTTTCTGGTAAAACGTTGTTCTGACACTGAGATGTTGGAACTGTCACTTTCGGAGATATCAGAATTGCTTGCGCGTTTGTTCTAGAACGCTCTTCTGATTCCAGGTTTGAACCAGTTTGGCAATTTGAATTGCTGGTCAAGTTATCGCTCTGAGCTTTGACCAGCGCCGCAATCTCAATCTTCGGCGCTATGGGTGTCAGTGCTTTCGGAGTTAACATCTGTGGCGTCAACGCTTTGGGTGTAACAGACGCTGGAACCCCTGTGACGCCAACGTTGGTCGGGGTATTGTTAATAATGAAGGCCTGCTGAAATGAAGGAATTTCGCCCTCCCCGAATGATGTCTGCACATAGATGGGGATGAGGAAAGACGATATGTTACGTGAGTTTAGTGACGTTCCCAAACTTGTGAATGTGCCTTTGTTGTCAGAAGGTAAAGTTACGTCTAAAGAATCTGGAACTTGGTAATGTTCAGTTGCCAATGAGTCACCATTGACAGGGGTACCCTCGCCCTCGGAATGAGAGGAAGTTTGATCTGTGATTCCATCTGGACGTCCTGGAAATTCTGAAAACGTCGGCTTATCAGTTTTCATGTTGTGATTTGAAGAAGTGGTAAACTGAGAGGGTGAGATGTCCAGATCAGAGGTTATTACGGACGACTGATCAACATGAGCCATTTCACTTACGCTGCCCTCATTGTT
Source organism: Ellobium chinense (assembly GCA_033807755.1). NCBI lineage: Eukaryota > Metazoa > Mollusca > Gastropoda > Ellobiida > Ellobiidae > Ellobium > Ellobium chinense. The sequence goes on along the minus strand of JAWQUT010000081.1, from coordinate 1,387,569 downwards.
GTTATTTGTATCAAAGACATGTTGATCATACTTAAGGAAGTTCTTATTTTCGGGACTTTCTGGACATCTGTCTGCAAAAGCATTTGTGACAGTTTGTTGATTTGTAGTTGACGTCGCTGTGTGCATCTGAACCGTAGGCGCTGAGTTCAGAAAAGCAGACTGCAAGCCGTGAGACTGTTCAATATCTTTGTTTATAATTGCTACCGATAACTTCCCCAAGTCTGGACGCACGGTATTACCTGAATTCAATGTGTTGGCGTTGACATCCTTGCTGTCGTTGTTCTCTGGGTTTATACCTGCTGAGCTGCAGGTGAAGTTGTTGAGTCCAGCGCTGCTGTGATTCTTCTGGGTCAGTGTTTCAGTTCCATTGTTGATGACCCGCTCGCCAATATCCATGGCTCGACTCCCATTCTCAGCACAGCTGAAGCTAGTACTATCCCTGATATTACCAACATTATCATTGGTGTTCAAGCCGCCATCACGACTTATATACTGCTCATCATTGAAAGAACTCGTCAGATCTCGACGAGCAGACATCACGTCTGATCTTTGGACATACAACTTGTGGTTCACGTCCCCATCAGATCTTTGTAGGCGACTGTCCACGATGTCGTCACGAGCAGCAGCGTCCTGTCCATACTGTGTACCTTCACCAGCACTGTCGTCAGAAGTGGAGGACACAGCAGCAGGGGTGTTCACGTTCCTATCTCTCACAGTGGATATGGAGGGCGTCGCGATAGATGTAGATAGGAGGCACTGCGCTATGATGGAGGATGGTCTGAAGGCACCTTCAGTGGGTCTCCTCATTGACGATCCTGAGACAGAGAGCAACAATATGATATTAGTACAAGAGCACAAATAAGCATATAAGTTCGTCTTCCCATAATGGAATTTTCGAGTAACTGCAACAATTTGTCAAACGACAAATTACTATAGTCTGTACATAAAAGTATCAGAAAAGTTATGGCAACTCCTTTTAATCGCAAATGTTCTTCATGCCCTCGAAAAAGGACCTTTCTGAAATAGCTAAAGCTAAACTATGCTCATGGCTAAGCAATGCGAGTCGAGATCTCCACATAACTAAAAATAAAAATAGGCCAGGGCCACTCGGTTTATATTTACTCTGCAGCTCTCCTTTCCCGTCACAACGCTTGTTTACTAAAACTACAAGCAACACTTAGCACATCACTCTTTCGAGCCTCACGTTGAGACCATGGCAAAGACGGAATTGTTTATTCTGGCTGTGATTCGGAAAGGTTATTTGTTATACATCAAAGTAGATTGAAAAATTATTCAGAAAATGAGATAGAGAGTAGGTTGAACAAATTTGATGTGGTGATCATTTCAACCTTTCAGAGCCATATCGCCCTCCGTGTAAATCCTTGCCTATTATCCTGGACTCCTGGCAAAGCCATGACGTGCACACCGAGTTTTCGGTCTCTCGGGATATGCATTTTTGTACAAGAAAAAAATATAATTACCTGTCTTGGTAGGTGATGAGGATGGCGAATCTGGAGCTTTATAAGGAGCGCAACCATTGAGATGTTCCAAGAGACTGCCCTTTAGTCGCGTCGTGAAAGGGCTGTTCGACCTGAAAAACTCACTCACTTCCTGGGTGCATTCGCTGAAGCCGAGACTATAGGATGTTGTACTTACTTGCCGTTTATCTGAAATGATGAGCGTCCATCGTTATAGAACTGTTTACCAAGGTCACGTACTCCTGTGAAGTATGACAACCAGCCATTCACTGATTGGATACTCCTTTGCTTTCCAAACAGCGACACCGGCTTCAGCCCCCACTGCCAACCACAACCGTGACCTGTAAACAGCCTTATTGCTCCTGGAAGACATGTTGCGTGAGGAGCCACATACCTCATGTATGCACATGAATACTGTAGTAATACACATGCATAAATAGTGTAAATCAATTAGCTCTTATTGCTGTTAAATATGTAGGTATCTTGATGTGCATGACAGACTATTCCAGAACAGTTTACAATATTTTAACCTAAATGAAATTCTGCGTATTCCATAAAGACTGTCTTCCTGTTAAGGCAATGGGTGCCCTCCGAAAAACAGCCTCCTAAAAGATGCAATCTCGCTCATATCAGCACTTAACTAAACATATTAGTAAACATAAATAAATAGCAAATAAAACCTGCAGGACGAACTTTAAAGTATTAATACTACCATGATACTTTTATAGCATAATTACCCTTTTCCTTGTAAATGACCAAAGTATCAGCATTATGCATGAATAATGCTTGTCAGCTGGTAATGATGGTACACATAGGACGCACTCACAAAGTGGCAAGATCCGAACCATGAGTTAATAACATCCAGTGATCATGTGTCATTAGAAGTTAACTACGAGTGTTAGCCGTACCTTTGCTGGCCTCTTGTAAATGACGAAGATACTGAACTGCAAGCTCCAGAATATCAGCTTTCTCCATTTTGGAATACCGGCGGTTCTGGTGGAAAAGAAAGGAAGGTTTCAGCAAACTTTATCGGTAAGAACTATTTCTGCTCCTCGTAAGGTCTCAGTGACGACAGTTGGTGTCGTCGTTGCACAAATATAATTCCTACGATGGTAAGAGATCCTATCGTATAATGCACATGTTCTGAAATGTGATTCTCATGACGGCAAGGATCCCATTGTTGATGCGAAAATTTTCAATGTTTTCAAAATGGTCTATGTACTGCCTATTAAATACAAAATTTACAACTTTGTTCGCATATCAGACACTCTCTTTTGTGTACTCTTTGCACAGAGATTGAAATAGTAAAATATAAATTACATAATAATGTTGCAATATGATAATTTACTTATCGTGATATTAATGTAATTTCAACAAGAAAAAATGTACGCTTTGCATCGATGTAGTGTTAGAAATATATATTTGGGTCAGCTCCGCATTCATTATTATCACAGGCATAGCAGGAGCTAAGCTGCTTGCTCCCAGGTTTTGACTAAAGCTGTACGGTGCTATTTACCTGAAGATATTTCACTACATACAATTATCAAA
>JAWQUT010000081.1:1336214-1348939 GCA_033807755.1 Ellobium chinense | reverse complement strand
ATATGTTTCGTTTACTTTATGTGACTCTTTCCTCATTCTACTCTTAGATTTCTTTTTCTATTATACACTCATAATGAAATCCAGCCGGTGGACATATAGTATACTATTAGACCTAAAAGACCACATAAAAGAATGAATGCATCAATCAATCAATCAAACAATCAATCAATCAATCAATCAATCAATCAATCAATCAATCAATCAATCAGTCAGTCAGTCGATCGATTGCTGTCTGTGATCTGTCCACACCAACACTATTTTATTGTTCTGTGCGCCTATCCAACTTGTCAGTTTATTTTAAATTTCTTTCTCCATCTTTCTCTACTTCTTTGTCTCCTGTATCTAAAATTATTTTTTGCCCGATTACTCATATCGTCAAGTTTGACTACTACAATACATCTTATTCACATTAGAACATTTGCTAATCATTACTTAAAGTCAATGCCAGAACGCCCCAGACCTTCGTTATCGCGAGAGAGAAAAAGGGCGAGAGAGCGCGCCAGCGGGAGAGAGAGAGAGAGAGACAGAGAGAGAGAGAGAAAGAGAGAGACAGAGAGAGAAAGGGAGGGGCAAGGAAGGAGGAAGGGAAGAAGAAAGTAAGAGAAGAAGGAAGGAAGAAAGGAAAGAAAGCAGAAAAGGCAGTTTTGGACGAGGGCATGTAGGAGACATCTCCTTCGCTTATTCTTCCAACAAAATGGCTGGTAAGGCCACATCATCAGTTTACCTCTCTTCCAATGCATTATTACTTTCCTCTGACAAGATGGCAGTCATTCTAACCTCACTTATCTCTATGAGATTAGATCAGTGAAGAATGTCACTGAACCAGGCGGTGGTAAGGGACGACGNGGGGGGGGGTTGTGATGGGAGACTAACGGATCATGTCCATTTCTACCTGACTGCCATAACATGTCATTACCTTAACCCTTTCTGGCATTTGTGGGTATTTTGTGCATTCTTCCTTTGTTTGTTTCAAAGTATCTCCAGAGTATGGAATCTCAGAACATTGATACTTCATATATTCTTCAAATTTCTTCTTAGCAACATATTGATACTAGATCTATTGGTTTTACTTCACATTAGCAAAAAAAAAAGAGAGAAAAAACAGCAGCACATTTTTGTCTACCTTCATAGACTTTCGTGGATATGTAAGTTACCCATACTCTTCCTTGTGAAGATATGCAGAAGACATTCGTAGATAAGAAAAAGACGTCATACTTTCCATTTACGTGTAATATAGCATTGTGTAAATAGTGAAAACAGATCCCGTCATAGAAATCAATAAAAGAGTTTAATCAAATATATACTAAAAATCTTATAATACAAGCCCCAAGCTTTCTACCAAAAGGTCTTCTTCAGTATAGCATGTTATGGAAACTTCCTCAGAGGCATTCCCGGATACTTTTATTCAACACGCTTTGTGTAGTGCAAAGATAGAAACCGCCATGAAGGGCGGGTGGAAATGGGAAAACATAGTGTGGAAAATCCCGTCTAGGAGAAATATAAAATAAAGATGGTGAAATCGAATAATTTTACACGTAGTCAGACCAGAATCCACACTAAAACAATTTTACATTGTGAAATACAGGGTGTGGGTAACTAAGTGTCCCACAAAAGCCCCCAAAGGTAGCTAGTAACGAATACCTGGAGCGGTTAAAGCGAAGGGGTCTCCTTCTTCCTGAGCACCCAGGTATGCCATGCACTGCACATCCGTAACACTTTCAATGGAGACATATGACACAGCTGGGCGGACTGCGACATGAGTTTTGGGTCGCTAAAAATGGCGCTGGGTAATCAGAAATATACATATATACCCAAACAGTAGACGCCGCCGCTTAATTGCAATTCCTCTAGAGCATGGATATAGTTGCAAGAGTATGGATATAGTTGCAAGAGCATGGGTGTAGTTGCAAGAGTATGGATATGGTTGCAAAGTATGGATATCATTCAACAGCATGGATATAGTTGCAAGAGTATGGATATAGTTGAAGAGCATGGATATAGTTGCATGACTATGGATATAGTTACAAGAGTATGGATACAGTTGCAAGATCATGGATATTGTTGCAAGAGTATGGATATAGTAGCAAGAGTATGGATATTGTAAGTTGCAAGAGTTTAGATATAGTTAGGATTAAAAGAATTTGCTATTACCCAGTGGTATTTCTATCGAACGTGGTAGTAATGTTTTTGAGAAAGAGGAAGTTTTCATAAAGAAGACTGCCATAGGGGGAGTCGATTGTAACAAATAAAGACATAAAATGTCATGTGTTTCTAATTCAAGAAGTTGGAAGTTCAGCTATTTAAGGATTTGATGCAAACATATATTTTTTTCGTTTTTTTTCTCTTATAAAATGGATAGTATTCTCTAGGTTTAAATTACTAATGACGACATGAGTAAGGATATATCATCATTCGTCATGCTTAGAGTCATAATTATCTCATTCCTCCCATTCCTACGCCCAAAAAGTCCCGTGGGGTCCACCCAAATATCTTTACCTCTCATATTTTCCCTCTCTTTTTCCAGTTTCTGTCCTCCTTTCTTTGGGACTCCCTGACCCTCGGCATCCCTCTCCCATCCCTCCCCCAACGTCCCCTTCACTTCCTAACCTCCTCAAGCTTAGGGTCCGTGAGTGACTTTCTTAAAACTAACCTATACGATGCTAAACACAGTAGACTCTGTAATTATGTTGTTCAAACATATCGCATTCACATGTGCATTAACTTGTTGTCATCTTTCTTTCGAAACCCCACCTTGACATAAAATAAACCCGTTGAAAGCAGTTGCCATCAATGAATGTATTCAAACTGATTTGTGGATGAAGAAAGGGAGCTCATTCAAAGTAGCATACTTGGATTAGAAACGCAAGAACGCTCATCTTTTGTTGTTATATCATGCATTTGAAATAGGGTCATTCCATGTAAGGTGGCCTTATCAGCAGTTGTTGTTGTTGCTAGACCAACGCCAAGAAGCATCAAATGACCGTCGGGCGGCGTTTTGTTGTAGTTGTTGATTCTATGACTTTATTTTGTTTGTTTTTTGGTGTTTTTTTTTGTGTTATTGATTTTGTTCGTGGAAAGACATACAATTCATTAATTTAAATCTAATCAGAAATAGGAGGTGTATGCAACTGAAATTTAATTCTTTAGATCCGAACTTTATGACCGACAGATAACTTCAAAATGTTCAATACTGAATATGATCGTCTTTCGGGAAATGGAACTGTTTTTTTATAAATGCCTCAGTTAAGAGTCTTGTCTAGACTGACGAAAGCGAATGTTTCAAATCTTAACAGTCAGTAAGATTCCTCTACCTGACAAGTTCTGCAGGTAAAACATACACCATACGACATATATATATTATATGGGACATAGTCTAGTTCGTGGAATGTCCTACACACAGTCATAAAAATAGCAAAAGAGTATTCCAAGTCCTACATTTATTTTTACTGTCGCCAATCCATGTCAATGACAAAATGTGGTGTGATAAGCGTTCTCCTCTTGGTGTTCCGTGTTTTAGGTGTTTAAAGGTGAATCATACCGAAAGCAGTACGTGTCCATGAGAGGCGAGATTTTCTCCTATGACACACCAAGATGTATTTTAAAGGAAAGTAAAAATACACATGGGTCCTCCATTAATTGTAACAAACCGAAAATAAGAAAGAATGGTGTGATTACCAAGATCATAGAAGTTGGGATATTCCTGTGACTTCTATACATAGAAAAAGACGATATTTTATTACTTGAGAACTGTTGCTGTTAAAGGAATTGTGGTGTTATCAACCATTAAATGTTAATGGTACAGTACTCAGTCAATAGTCATTTTGCAACAGTGACAGGCTGGGAGGCCGTGATTTACATAAAGCGTACTGAAATGAGAGGAGGACGAGAGATAGGGATTCAGGAGGAGAGAAAGATTTACTTTCCTTTTCTTTTGAATTAGATTTAGTATACCGCCAGACTATATTTGGAGACGAGATTAAGGTTAGGATAAAAATGATTTTCTTTCACTTTCGATCTCAAGCCAGGAGAGGGGGGTGTTATGGCACCAATGAAACTTTTGAAATCACCCAGTGAACTGGGAACTCCGGTATGCTTGGTAGTCCTCTAGACTAGTTCTTAGTCATGTATTTTCGCTACCAGGGTGAAATAAGCTCGAATAAGCTGTCGTCAAGAATGCGTTCTTAACAACGCCGCCATTTTTGCAGGTTGCCTTGAAAGGTGAGCTAGACTCACTCTAATATGCCGTTAGTCCATGGGACAGGCAGAAGAAGTCATGTAATTGTCAAAAATACCAACTGCTCACTATATCTGACCGGCTAGACATAAGCAAGCTGAATGGGGTAGATCCAAGACTGTAAACTAGTTTCTCTTTGGGATTACAGTAACAATTGGAGAAGGAGATAAAACGAAAGCACTTACAGTAAACCCTGAATCTAGATGATCAACAGAAGTCTCCTATGCTGCAACAGAATTGCATTTTTTAAAAAAAATCTCTATAGACTAGGTCTCAATTTTTTCCTGTTAAGGTGTTGGTGTGTCTGTCCTTCTGTCTAATTTACTGTCCATTTGTTTGCTGATATGCCTGCTGCTAACTGTGCATGGTTTGTAACAACTGTTAAAATGACATAATATAAAGGTCCGAATTTGAATCTCGACTCATTTTTTTTCGGATGTGACGCAAAAACTGAACTAAAGGCACAAACTAAAGGCACAAAAGCAGAAACATGAACGAAATTTTCATGTGAATCCGAAGCTCATGATTTGTGTTTTCCAAAAACAAAATTAACTTTCTTCCAAGTTTAAAAATATGACATCATAACTAGCTTTGTGGCGTCATGCTGTAAATATGATGGAAGGGGTGTGGAACTGTTGCCGGTTAGAACAGACTGTGTCAGAATTGTCTTATCATCTGAAGCACCTCATAGATTTGAAACTATGGACTGGTCCAAAAGGATTCGAATTCATGACTTCGTACTAGAAATGTTCACAGTAATTAAAGCAAAGCTCAAAGAAACGCAAGGACTATGCACACTGTACCGTTGTAACCCACCTTTAAAAATTGCGATCACACACTGCCTGGGAGCTCTGTCAATTGAAACTATAGCTAGCCACAGTATCGAGGCTTTGCTTTTTTCATGCGTTAAAGCGGATATAACAGCATGATTCAAAACTGTTATTACAGAAGGCGTAGCTTCATAGTTCCTGTGCATTTCCAAAACTCTTTGTGTTCATCTTATCCCTGACCATGCCTTGAAGTGGATGTACCGTGCAGCAAACAGCTGTCACCACTGGAAGGCATAGTAAGGAAAACGCAATGTTTCGATGCTCACTATTCGTTTTATACGAGGCATTTCTCTGCTGATATTTCCGAGGATCTACAGTGTTTAAGGCAACGGACACACACGCACGCACGCACCCACAAAACCACACCCACGCTCTCTCTCACACACACACACACACACACACACACACACATACACACACACACACACACACACACACACACACACACGCACGCACGCACGCACGCACGCACGCACGCACACACACACACACACACACAAAGAGGTTTGGACTAAACTGACGTCATAATAAGGGCTCCAGTGACACCTTCAGAATGCTTTCTTCCCACTTATTCTTTGATGAAACGGTGGAAATCTTAGTTCAGCCTTTACTGCAGTTATCTTCGAGCTGATTTCCACATTTCTTCACACATTCTTCTTCGTGAGATTGGTATGCTATGCCATCCTTTATGGGCGTTCAAGGGCCTCCACCTCAGTCTGTCAGTCTGTCCACCTCGACAGTTCTCTAGTGCTCTGTGCACCCATCCAGGTTGTTAGTCCACTGAGAGTTCTCTTTGTGTTTGCTCTCTTTGTTTTCCTCTGCCTTGTTTCCTGTTTAGTTTTCCAGTTGTAACCAAATGCTCAAGCTGTTATTGCATTCATTAGGCATGTAATATTGTGTATTCAGAGATTACAATGACATGCCTTATGAAATGTGCTTGCCTTCTCTCTCCTACACACATAGAATCTAATTCACTACGGACTGTTCTTCCTGGTTTACTCATACTTTCGATCTCAAACAGGACGGTTTATGGGATCACCTGGTATGTGCCACCACGCTGTTTCACCGATGTGTTAAACATTTTCTGTACCCAAAGTGGGGCTAAGTATTCTGCGCGCTTAGATCAGTCTAATGTGAGACGACACGTGTGTGCTGCCCCTTATGATAAGCTTTTGAGTCCTTCCGGTGTTGTGTGTAGTTCAAACTTTTAATAGTGCTATAGGGCATCCACATGGCCACTGTCAGAATTACTCACTGTAACCACAAGCAAGTACAGTGAGCTAAGAGGATATGTATTCTAAAGGTATGAGAATGCCAATGTTTTGTTTTTTCTCCACTGTTGGCCATGTAAGGTTTTTCACCTCTCATTGACTCATCCAGGGGTCCTGTGCCAAATACTTTCCACACGTTTTGTTTAATTCTTCCTCCAAATTTTGACACAAAGAGAAATGCCCCTTAACCAATTAGATTATGAGAACTTAGACAGTGAATCTGCTCTAATATTTTAAGTAGGTGGACAGAGTAAACAAGATAACCTTCCCCACCTAGCAACATCCGCAAAGTTTGTACTTGAATGGCTAAACCTATTCTGAGTCAACAGATGTATAATTTGTGCCTATCTAAACCTTTGAAATTGAAAACCAACCCCTTTCTCCTGTCCCCAAGGCTAGTCTTCCGATTTGATACAGACTATTTAAAATTGCATTCTCTTATGCGAGATGCTCTTGGCATCTTCATACCGAAAGCTGGCGGCTATTACAAAAAAGCTTTCCTGAAAATAGATTTGCGCGTCCCTGGGATAAGCAATGGGGCAGTCCTTCTTTGACATCTTAATCTGTGTTTTTTGGTTATACTTAGCGACTTCTACGCTGACCCAGTTTCATTATATCATTAAAATAATACATGTCGACTTTGTTGGTTATTTAACTATGTTCTACTGAAGCTTAGATATTATTTAAAAGTCGAAAAATGGAATGTGTCGATGTACAGTCCAGTCCTAGTCTAGAACAGTAGATCTCACAAAACCTTTAAATCTAATGAATGAACAGACCCAGAAGTATACCAAAATAAATATACAGTACTAAAGTCTCTCTATGAAAGCACATTCGCTCACAGAATTTTTAATCAAGGTACAGTTTAGTACAGGAAGTGGATTAAATTAAGGTACTACACATTATTGGCCTTAGATATATTATCTATAGAATATCAAGCATACAGAAATTATGAATTTACTCGCCTATTCATGTGATTGATAATTAATATCATAAAAGGAAAACTGTTTTCATTCAGCGTATGCACACGTACATTCTAGTAAATGCCCTAGAAACAGTAATATACGACCTACAAGATTTTGTTGCCAAGAACCAAAACAAATCAAACACAGACTATGAATGTATAGATACTGTAGATGTGTATACAAGCTTTTAAGCAGTAATTACAGTATATCATTTTATGTATTTACCGAAGAAGATCGAATATAGTCAAAGTTTCTAGTTAAGCTTCTTTATATTCATATATTTTCTTTCGGATATTTTTACCACTGTAACAAGTGTGTAATATACAGAAAATATGATGCATATCTAAATTAATGTGCCCTTCAATATGGATTTTGCATTAAAAAAATACAAAACTCTCTCTTGATACAACAAAAATATAAGCACGGTTGACCCATGTCTACCAGAGCACACACAGTTGTGACCTCATGCAACTCATATAAATGTTCGTTCCCTAAACAGTAGATATGGTCGTTGTCTTTTATAGTTTTTGTACATGGTTTGTATACATGTTTTTTGTAATATTCTGGTATATTTAAATGCTGTAGTATATATTTTTGACTCTCGACGTTGAATTCTTGAGGTGTTGTTAATTTAGAAATTTAATGATATTGGAGCAAAACATCACAATAAAATAAGCTATGATGGGTGTAGGAAGTCAAGAGGTTTAAGTCTGTGCATTTGAAACAAACATTATTCCTTATTCATTCCCTATTTTAACTCTTTCTAACCCTAGTGTATTGTATCATAGTAAGCTATACGCCAGGGAACAAATACCGAATCCTATGAATGCACGTTGGCGTTGTGCTCGGAGTTTAGCTCAGAGTCGCCAGCAAATAAGAAGAAGAGAATGTTTTTCATCAAAGAAAAAAATAGTTTTGGGTTGTTTGAATATCTCTGAAGTAAGGCAACAACATTAGGGGACTAAAAATACCGTCTTGAACCTCGTATGAAAATCCTCTCGCGTCTCACTTCATTATTCATGATGATGTACTTTAATCTTTACACTGTATGTCACCATTTTAAATATCAGACTTACTAGAGATTTATAAACCATCTAGATCACTATATCACCATTTTAAATAACAGATTTATTAGAATTTTTAAAACCATCTAGATCACCATGCCACTATTTTAAATATTAGACTCACTAGAATTTTGTAAACATTCTAGATCACTATGGCACCATTTTAAATATCAGACTTATTAGAATTGTATAAACTATTCAGATCACTATGTCACCATTTTAAATATCAGATTTATTAGAATTGTATAAACCATCTAGATCACTGAGGTCAGAAGATGCTGAATTTGAAATCAAACACAAAATGAAAATTGAAGGACTGAGTTTACATACACTGACAATTTTATTTGGAAGAACATGCCAAAACATATCAGATGTTCCCTTGCAGTGGAGGTTTAAAAAAATCTCCTAAAACACACCTGTTTGTTAAACATTAAAAAATTTTGGCTCATAGAGCTCAGCTTGCCCAGTAATACGTTTACAGTCGCTATATTCTTAAACTGTGTTTGGAAATCTGGTTTCATATTTTTTATTTCAAGTGAGCGTGATTATGTTGAAAGGTATGTAGGTATAGAAGGTTTGTGTTTAATGTTTATTTGTATACGTGTAAAAATGTGAAAGTACTGTAACGGTTTTTGTAAATCGTTCATGGCATAGGAAAGCGGTTGAGTGTAATATAAATACTTTCATTATTAAGCTGGCAGGGTGGTAGAGAAATAGGGCTCTTATCTTTTAGTGCGGAAGTTTCAGGGTTCGGATCCTGCCAACGACAATTTCTCTTTGGATCGGATATTTTTGTATATATATTGTCAACATTTCTACGGCCTCACGAGCGTTCAAGCCCCGTCTCTGATAAAGGACTTTGAAATCTTAACTAATCACAAAAATGGATACCAAGTAGATGTAAATGTGAGAGAGTAGAAAGTGTGAAGGTGCATTATGGTTTACATGTTTCGGGAATGAAGTTCACATATGAAAACATTCAGCTTTTGCTTACAGCGCCCAATCTACGTTACCCGCTATCAATGTCGCATTGCTAATTGAGGCAAATGTCTCAGGTTTTTGCCTAATGATAAATAGTCTATGCTCTAAACAAAGTTATGTATTAAAAATGTCTTGCAACCAGTAAAAAGAAGGTTTTTGGTTCTAGACTACAAACTCAGATATCAAGCTCTAGGGCCATCAGGTATGAAATTTTTATTTCATACATAAATCAAGATTTATGGGCAAATGGTAAGTAGTTGTGAATAAATCTGAGATTTTTATAGTATTAAATTATTCTCAACTGCAATTTTCTGATTTTTTAAAAAACTATTTCATAATTTCATCCTCTGCCACTTCAAACATTTGCATTCTCGGGCCAGAATAATGCTAGGTGAAAAAGTTGTCACTAGTGAAGATCCATACATTAAGTTTTCGTGTCATATCATGTAATAACTTGATTTGGCCAAAAAAATCAGCTTAAGCCTCGTTTAGACTGGCTGCAAAACACATGTATCTCTTCATCCGAAGATAAGGGGTGAGACTGTTTCAGTAAGAGGAAGGCTGATTATTATGACATGTGTTAGAATTACTCCTAAAGAGTACCCAATTTTTTTATCTTTTGTGATTTACTTCCAAGTTGTCATTTATTTCACCATTTGTGAGGTCCTAAGCAGAGTGAGATTTATTACACAAATACTTAACGTTGTAAAAATCTACGTTGGGATTGTTCATTAAACAAAACCTTCCCCATAGCCGCCTCTTGTGACTAACATTTTTTTATACACAACAACAGACGCATATCCAAACCAACACATTCGACATGCAGTATAGCCAGCCGCTTTAAAAACCTCTCATATGTTCTCACTCAAAAGGACGCAGCACGCGTGTTACTGTAATGTATAACACAGGTCTATCTTCAAAGCTCTTCCAACACCCTCATAGCGACTCACGCACAAAGACGGATGTTTTCGAAGAGGACGGACTGGAAAAGGAGGTTTTTGGGAAGGCGGAAAGGGGATGAGTGGGGAATAAAAACGAATAAACACATTCGCTCAGTCGCTCACTCACACCACAGAATAACATGTCGGGATTAACCTATCCTCGCGCATTAGCTCTGCTTGCCCACATCGGTACGTGCACGCATGCACTAACAACACGCGCACAGCTTCTTTAACCATATTTGGAACATCTTTGCTACCTTGCCAAGCAGCGAGGCCAGGGCAGAGCTGAGTTCTTTCTTAACAGGCGATCCGAAAATAGGGCAACGGTAACCCACGTGCAAGCTAGGCTTTCCTTCGTTTTTCAGAGCTCACGATGAACACTCAGGATCGTGAATGCAGCTTTTGTGTACTGTACTCATGCTGGCTTTTACTCACTCCTTGCTTTGAGTTAGTCTCAGGCTTTCGTTCAGGAAGCTTTATGCGTTACCCTCGTGAGCAAACTCTTCGTTCTTTTTTTTCCTTCAGTTTTTTTTTTTTTTATGATTATAATATCATTTATTTCAGGTGATTTGGGCGGGTTCCATTTTCCAGTCTGAAGATAGGCATGGGGTTTTTAGTATTTTTGACGTCATCAAAATCTGTTGCGTTGCAAAGAGAACACGGGGTGTGTGTCTGTTCTGCTGTGGCCTACCAGTTACGTAGTGACGTGAAGAAAAGAGAGATAGAAGAATGAACATTGGCATACTGAGTACAGAGTGGGTTAGAGTGATCAGTGATGCTTAGGACAGGGCTCCCAGATATCGCAGAAGGGCGATGGATTGGGGAGAGAGGAGAGGGGGAGGTTGAGGGCGAAAGGGAGGCCTCATGATATTCCAAATACCCTTAACTGCTATAGACACTTATTTCCGCCATTAACATTTATATAGAAATGATATTCTGTTTTCTGAACAGCAACAACAATAACAACAGTTACCAAAACAAATCTGGCGTTAAACCAGAAGTTGCAATAAATCGGATTTGCGAATAAGAAAGGTGACATGTATGTAGTGGCCTCCACACTTCCATAAGAAAATAATTGACTCGATGCATGCCGCGCCATGTGTTTAAAGACTTGCATCTTCACTCCTTCCACCCCCCTCCCCCCCACCCCCTTTACAGCTTTTGTTGTTTACCTCTTGAGATTTGGTCAGTGACTATAGATAATCTACTCAGGGATGAGAGTGAGAGAGTGATGGAAGGAGAAACCGAGTGAGTGAGTGAGTGGCGAGCGAGCGAGCATGTATGAGCGAATGTGTGGAGGTAAGGAATGAAGGTGCGAGAAAGAGAAGACGTTGAAGTGTGAACGAGTGAGAGGTCGGTTGCACTTGTGTAAGTGTGTGCTCATGTGTTACGTTTATGAGTGTATGTATATGTGTATCTGTATTTGTGTATGAATGTATGTAATTGTGTGTGTATGTGTGTATGTGTGTGTGTGTGTGTGTGTGTGTGTGTGTGTGTGTGTGTCTATGCGCATGTGTGTATGTGTGTTTGTGTGTGGGTATGTGTGTGTATGTGTGTGTGTGTGTGTGTGTGTGTGTGTGTGTGTGTGTGTGTGTGTGTGTGTGTTTGAAGGAGAGAACATCGTCAGAACAATTAAACTGCATTGCGTCAAAACGTAACGAAAGGAAAAGAATATAGGGGCCAAAGAATGAGTTTACCTGCCAACGAAGGAGGAAATGGAGAAATAAAAGGACCAGATGACTTTAACCGCTGAACCAACGGAACGCAGGAACACATTGTTTATCTTTAAACCGTTTAAGGTTTGCACTGACATTCGAGGAGTTGCCAAAATCCGGATTTGATGTAATATATGACAGTACTCTCCTGGATAGCAATGATGACATATTAAACCTGAAATAAACACTCCAGTGGCTGGGCGCACTGTCTTAACGTTAGTTAACGCACTGCGAGAACCACAGGAAACTCAGAAAACATCAGTGGCGTTCAGTGCAGTTAACGCAATACGATAATTAACTTGGGTGGGTCAGTACATACGGCCATAGTTCGTAATTTGTTGAGCAAAAATTACTTGCATAGAAGATTGACAACGTCTTTAGTTCTAAATTTACGGCATTGAAGCTTCATGTTCATTAGCTGATTGATATTGTCTTATAAATGCAGCACATTTCAAATAATGTGTATGCCATAGTTATAAGAAACACATGTCTAAAAAGAATATTGTAAGCCTGATGTCAGTTGACAATAATTTGGTCCTGTTGCGTTGTTTTTGAAATGCGTTTTAATACTTTTACTGTGACTAAACTACATATAGATCTATTCCACGTAGGTATTAGAACTGGCAACAACCATAGACGTCATAACGAGTCTATCTGGTATCATGTGTAAACAAAATTTCATTCCATTTTCTTACGTGCTCTTAAGATAAAATTTCCTATTTTT
>JAWQUT010000081.1:1313895-1336169 GCA_033807755.1 Ellobium chinense | reverse complement strand
TATCTGAGTTAGTAATAGACGACCACTCAACGGAGAGTCAGTTTCCATTACATAGTCATTCTTTTGGTCGTTTGTTGTCATGTTATATACTGAAATACGAAGATGTTTGTGCCAAGACTAATGTAAATCATTTACACATCCCCTCACTACACAAACGGTGAATGAACTCACTTAGGTGCAGATGCACACTCATGCAAACAATCCCCCCCCCNCACACACACACACACACACACATACACACACACACATACACACACACGCACATACACACACACACACACACACACACACACAGAGAGAGAGAGAGAGAGAGAGAGAGAGAGAGAGAGAGAGATACTCCTATCACACCCAAACACTCACTTAATCAGGCAAGAGTTATCAAAGAAAGATTCAAAGTAAGCTGTAGATTATGAATGAGGCGGAAATCACAAAGACATGTGGAATTACTTATTTATAACCTTTCAATTTGTGTGAACTTGTTCCTCCTGTCTACCTCACGAACTCAAGCACCCAACTTCCGCACCTACTCGAATTTCATAAAAATGAGTAAAGTCCATTCCGTGTGGCTCAAATTAAGGTGGATGCTAATCTCTCAAAAGACTAAACAGAAAAAAACAATAAAGTCACTGCACCCATCATTCCGTCACTGAGTCAGTCTAGGCCTCTTATACAACTTACATTTAACCGCAGTACTTTTTATACAGAAAAATAATCTTGTGTTTTGGTTTGTTTATTTTTGTTATCTTTCATATCTTATGGCAACTTCTTTTATTCACACCAGTATTCACAGTAATTTATTCTTTAAATATTGCACTTCCGTAAAAATGTTGTAACTGGCAAGATTTTGTTTTAGGACTGGGAAACAGATCTTGGCAAACTGGACAGATAGTATCTATTATTAGTTTATTCAGTATAACTCCTTTGATTGAATCAATATTAGGTCACCTTTAGTGCTTGTTGTTGCACTGACCATTATAATTATTATTATTATTGTTGTCGTTGTTGATGTTTTTGTTGTTGTTGGTGATGATGATGTTGTTGTTGTTGTTATTGTTATAGCAACAACAAAACTACATTTTCATTCCATGAATATGATCGACATGTCTAATGGACGAAGTTAATGTGGCATACTGACAGTACAGAGCAAACGAGGAAAGAAAGAGAGCAACGCACTGCTCATGTTTATATCCATGGAATAATTATTAAAAGCTATAGCTGCCATCATTCTGTAATCAGTCCTGTCTGTATCTTGTGTATTCTCCCGAACAGCTGTAACTCTGATACCCTTCTGAATACCTCTCTCGAAATTTGGTCGAAAATTGAATGTCTTAACTTGTTGAATATAGAGAGACTTATAACCCGTGTTATCAATTGTCCACAGATCTCAACGTCCAAAGTAAGTGCGTCATTATGTGACGCTCCACAGGCAAGGATCGTGACTCAGCTCTCAGGGCATCCGCGTATGACGCCAAGTCTTTCAGCACAACCACCACCTGACTCAATGGTCAAGCCCTCTGGATATGCCATGGCACCACAACAAGACCTGGAGCCCCACATAGCCATCCCTTCCGACATCTACCATGACTTTGAGGCCCTGAAGTCTGCTACTAAACTGGACACTGGCGAGCTCATGAGGAAGCTGCTTAAAGACTATCAAAAGTGAGTATCACACACGTGTATAATTTAACACTAGCTGAGGTCGACCTGTGGGAAAATGGAGCAATCAAATCCACAACATGTCTACAGACATTTATACGTCCTTCTTATAGCAAACTTATTATGGTCAGACCTGTTACAACGCCAAGTTAGCAACTCTGGTTTGAAGTGTTTACGCACTCAACATGTAACTGACAAGTCTGAGCCATTTTTGTAATCCTATGTATACGGCTTGCCCATGGCTTTTGTTTCACCTGCCTCTGTGACCATTGTTACTTCTAGCCCGTGGTTCAATCTGAGAGCCCAAGGAATCATTAGGGGCCAACGTTACATGTCTTAGTGCATCTACATAATTGAAATGGTGTAAATTTATATATCGGATAAACATATCCAGCTAGCCATAGATATTTCTTTTGTACATAAGAGTATTAAATGAAGCCAGTTTCAGACTCATACTATGGGTAGCTCTGTAAAAGGAGATAGAGCTTTGCCAGTACTCAACAGTCCTGCCGTTCATGAGGATGGCAAATATGACCCTAAGCCTAATGTCCTACACCAATAATAGTCTTTTCCGAACTTTGAAATGAGGTTATTCTTTATTGAGACAGGTGATACTGGCGAGGGGTTGTGGGGAGGAAAATCATAAATTTTCGAATGGATAGGGAAAACAAAGAAACAGTAAACATCCAGGGACAACTGATATATTAGCATTCTAGTCTGCATGTGTGCAAAATTTTATTTATAGAATTTAGTGCGGGCTAACTTAAACGCCTTAGAAGAAGGAAATTTTGACGAAATGGGGTGTCAGTGTATTGTAGGATTTTTTTTTTTTGAGCGATTCCAATTTTCACAAAGAAAAGTCGGAAAAAGCTTTGCGCAAAGATATAATTTCCGCGAGCTTCACATGACGGTTTTCTAATATGAGTATGTGGGCATAATTCTAGATCAATCCCATTTGACATCACAGGACTGCTAATAAAACAAATTTTGTAGTCCTTCTTTGAATTAATAGAGAAACATACTAAAGTCACTAATGTCCAAATAACGAGTCTTTAAATAGAAATAATATTAGCGCCCTCTTTGAGATTTACTGTCCCCTTACATTTTGTTGTTCTAGTAATAGCCCCTTCAAAATATTCGAATAATCTTTGTTTGCGAAAAGTATGATTCGCGCCTGAAGGTCAGTTTGCGTTTAAAAGGAAAAAAAATGTATACATTAATAGGCATGAAAGCTGACAACAAACAATTTAATAATGCATCACACTACCTATCTCCGCGATCTCCATATATTTTTATTTATTAGAGAATTGCTACAGGCTAATAATTATCATTCTTGTTATTCCTCCACAGAATGGCAAATTCCAACCACCCTTCAAGAGAGCGGAAGTTAGATGACGTCATTGGCGATCTTGTGGCGGCAAGGTCATCTAATATCCTTGATCTCTCCAAACCCAAAGGAGTGTTTAATCTCATCCAGGGCTCCGAACCAGGAAGAGACACGGTGTCAAAGCTAGGTCATGGATACACAGACGACCAATTGGCCATGGGGGTCTACGATGAAGAAGAGGACCTGGACGAAACTGATGACGTCAAACCACTTGACCTTACACTACACAAACACGAACCTGCACCGTCCCCAGACTCCGCCATCGTAGAAGACATTCACGCGAGAAGGCAAACATCTTCGCCGGTCTACCCGCTGGCTCTGAACTCATATCCCTTGTCAGGAGACACTTCTCAAATTTCTCATTCGTTGAAGCCTGCAGGGTCTTACGTGATCAACCTTGAGCCTTCTAGCGAATCTCCTTCGGTGTTGAACTCTGCCCTGGCTCGTGCCCTGCAAATGGACGTCCCAGGGCAGAACTTAACTAAAATACAGAACTACACCATCGGACCCCCAGAGACAACAGCAAGTCATAAAGACAACATAAGTCACTTGCCTAATCTCAGAAACGCTGTCTCTGCTCAGGTGCCTTTACAGAATAAAACCCAAAGTCAGTCGGCACTTTTCCAAGAAGCGAACTTGACTTTTAGTGTAAGTAAAACGGCAGGTCATGAAAGTGTGTCAGGGGTTGCCAAGACAAGTGTTCTACCATCTTACGATGAAGCAATGTCCTCTGTTTTGGGCTCCCAGCCAAGCGGGGCTAAGCCAAAACACGAAAGTCTTTTGGATGAGGCTGGAAGTAAAAATGTCCAAGAATGCCAGACGAGTGCAATTTCATTCGTTCATATCAATGCCGAAGACGCTGATATTAAATTCATACCACTGAACATAAACACCCAGCTTCTGGCAGCTGGTGGTACTTCTCAGGATCAACAAAGACAGCAACAATATCAACAACAGCAGCAAAATGTGTTACAGCATCAGCTTATGCATCAACATTTAACGTCAGAGAAGAAGCCATTACACTCTCAACTTCAGCACCAACTTCAGCAGACATCTTGTCTTCAATCGAATCGGTCTCAAAGTGCTTCCAGCACTCTCTCTGCTGGCCAGATCTCTCACATACAGATGTTATCCGTTCCTGGAATAAAAACAGAACCCATTGAAGCCCAAGAAAAGACACCGTGTATTAAGAGCACCGAGGTGTCTTTTCCTAACTTCCTACTGGAACCTCAGTCCATTGGAATCTCATCCCTTCCTACATCCAGACCCAGCTCCACAGCAGCGCCTAATACAATGTCCACTGCATCACTACCAATGCCAACCTTCTTTATGACAGCGTCCAGCAGCGGTGGAGTGGGTAACATGGTCGCTATACCCATCTTACATGCTTTACCAGAGGGCATGACGGGTCTGCAACCATTTGCGTTTGCTCCCCATCCAATACCACCGCCACAGAGTACAGGCTCGTCATGTATGTCAACACCAGCTTCCTCAGAGATGATTCTGGCTACAGCCTCGAGCATTGCCTCGTCCACAGTTGCCATAAATAGTCCTAAACCCCCTGCACCCTCTTTGGGTGAGCTGGCCCCTAGTTCTACCACATCTTTTTCACCTGAAACCATGCCTTCGCCTCCTCTGACCTCACCCAAACCTAAACCAGGTCGGCCTAGAGGTAGAGGCGGAAGAGCGCAGTCGCAGAAAGTGCAAAACAAGGACATGAAACTGCTGACGGAAAACACGTTGTTTCCGGGCGTGTACACAAGCATTTTGAAACTTCCTTGGAGCAGAAGGTCCAGGAATAAGACAAAGTCTAAAACAATTTCTGAGCTGAAGAAGCAGGCTCAGATAATAGCTCATGATAAAGTTAACGAAGAGGCAGATCAGTTTGCTGGTGTCACTGACAGCCAGGATAAAGATGTCGCCACGGAGCACGATCTGAATAATGATGTCACTCACTCAACAACTCCTTCTACCATACCACAACAGGTAAATGAACAATGTCCTACTGGCCCCCAAGGAGATCAGCAACAGCAACAGATTAATTTTGAAAATCAGCAGCAACAGCAGCGATACCAGCAAGTTCTCCAGCAAAAACAGAAAGATCTGGAGCAGCAGCAACGTCTCCATTTGCAGTACCATCTTCGACTGCAAGAGGAGCAGAGAAAACTGACAAAACAAATTGAACAGTCGTATCTGAATGTCAGTGACGGTTCCTCAGTCCCCACGTCCATCACGGTCTCCACACAGGGGATGGTACCTGTTAAATTAGAGATACCAAGTTCGGAACTGCCACATGGAGACTCCTCTAGTCCATTACTTCCTACTGGCATTAACGCTGTCTCTGACTCCTTGCAGTTTTCAGAATCTTCACTCTCAAAAGACCATGTGATGATGGTGTACTCTAACGCCGATCTGAATTCTCCTAAAAAGACGCTAAGGAAGCGCGGACGTCCACCCAAAATGGCAGCTCTTTTAACAAAAACTGTAGATGGTCAGGTGTCTTTCGAAATGCCAAATTCCATGTTAAGTATGTCATTGCTGCAACAAAACGAACCGGACAATTTTCTGAACACTGGCAACATGATGCCATCAAGTGTAATATCGTCAGCACATGGCACTGTCATAACACATAACAATGGACATGAGCTTTCGCAGCAATCACAAGTGCCTGAATCATCTGACATCAGTATGTCTCTGACTCATCAGAACTCTGAAGATATGGACGTAGATGTCGATAGCGAAATGACGCTGGAGAAGAAAATCATGTTTTTAACAAATCAAATTGGAATTGAGATGTCGAAGTCAGTCATACCAACAAGTATCAACTCAATCACCACCACCGCCACCACCACCAATAACAACAACAACAACAACAATATTGTCAGCAATACACAGCAAAACAATGATAACGAAGATAACGGAAACAAGGATGATACTATGTACCAAGAAATGAAATTGGCGACGAATAAATCGTTGGTCGATGTGAAACCGAGACGTAAAAAAGTGTCAAGACTTCTAAAATCTGACGAAAATTTCATGTATGCGACCTTCAAAATAAAGCCAAAAGGCCTAACGCCTAGAAAAAGCAGGCGACGCCGAAATAAAGACGTTCTGGCAACCACTGCAGCGGCAGCGGAGACGATTGCAAATCTGAGACAGAAGACACTCCAAGACTGTCTTACTTCCACCTCCTCCGACAGTTCCAGACCACCCTCAATGGTGGCATGGAAATTTCATGAACAGTATCCATTTTCCAATGAAGACGCCAAAGACAGAAAAACTGTCTGCGCCACTTGCGGACGGTACTTTTTGTACGAAACTGAAGATATGGTACCCCAGCAGTGTGGAGCATGCTTGTTAGGTCATCAGCAGCCAACGGAGCTCAGTGAAGACAATAGAACTGTTGAAATCAGAGAGAGTATCAACGATTCGGAATTAAGAGCCGAATGTTGCGTGACCTGTGGGAATGTATTTCAAAAGCATTACTCGGATCCTAGTGCAAGATGCGATGTGTGCAGAAACAGCGCACCAACTGTGATCAAATCGTCCAAACTGTTTTCTTTTCAAGATTCTCCATCGGGCTCGATCTCACCAGTACCTTCCTCGCTTGGGGCAGAACAATCAATGACATCAGCACTGTTAACATCTTCGTCCGACACGTCTCCAGTGAAAGATGGCAAATACGGAGACATAGGTTTGATGGCCAAAATCAACAACAACCATCTCTTCTGTAGCCTCTGCCGAATGGAGTTCACTAAAATCTGTGATTATTTGGCTCATATCAGAGATACTCATGACACAAAATCTGAGAGCAAGTCTCCACTCTTGAGTGACTCCCCGTTACCCAATGATCTCACGCGCAAAGCGACTAAGGTCTCTAAAACCAAAAAATCTCTGGCCCACAAAACGCTCACGTGCCCTGTGGAAGACTGCCCGCACTTTTTCCGGGAACGTAAGGACCTTGACCTCCATTTTCTCAAGAAGCACTCTAGTCTGGGCACCTGCCCACATACTGACTGTGGATTTTCTTACACCACTGTAGAACAGCTGGATAATCACTTTCGGTTTGACCATGGTACACCAGGCACTACAGGGACGAATTCAGTCCCGACCTCACTTGTAGGTGGTGGGGGATCAGAGGAAGAAAACACAGCTGGGACTGAAAAACCAGGGCTAGCCGCTAGCAGCAGTGAGAAACCTTTACAGTGTGAGTTCTGCGACTACCGCTGTCGACAGAAGAACGCGCTCACTTGGCATATGAGGAAGCATCCTGAGGCTGCTTCCCAGCACAGGAGATATAGCAGTGTTAGTTTGGAGTGATTGACTGAATTAGTGTGATGTCATTAGTATAGTCTCTGTCATCGTCATCGTCACCATCATCATCATCATCATCTTCATCATTATCATCATCTTATTGATCATCATTATCATCACCACCACCACTTTCACTAATACAAAATGCGGAAGAGTGCGTTTTTCTCCATTAAGGATGATGATCTTAGAGCTACTGTTATTTGCAATAACTCCAATTGTCTGACACCAGATTTCACACCCTTGTGTCTTAGAAATCTTTGTGCATGTTCATAGATGTGTTTTTCTTGATTTTCCGTCTTAATACAATGGTATTTCATTTTACACCCAAATGCGTTATTAGTTTGTCATGATATTCTGTGTCTTGGTAGAAAATAGAAAAGAGCAAGTGTTAAGGTTAAACCTCTTGTCAGACTACTGGTCCAACAGTAACAATTATCACACAGGATTATCACCTATAATGGAAAATAATCACCACAGGACTTTCGTGAGCAATTTGTACAAAAAACTTCTGGTGACGAGTTACGCACCATGTTTCCTGCATTACAACCTCTGGGAAAGAACCATGTTTTCCCCTAAGTGCAGGTGTCAACGATGATTTATATTAATCACCACTCATCGCACTTTATACATGTACTTTCGGAATATGGCTTAGGGTTCGATGAATGTAGCTCTGCTAGAGCAGTACCGACATAAGCCTAATTTCGCCTCACAGCATCTCATCTAAAATGCTTTTAATAAATCGTTAGAGGCCAATTCCGGATATAAGAGAAGGGAAGAGGCATGATGGGACACCTCATGAATTTGAATGTTATCGCACACTTCACATTAGAGCTCTATTTTTGCACAAGCAAAACGTTTCATACAGCATAGAAACTTTGCACATTGCTAGTTTACTGTTCCTCCGAAGTAAAGGTGAAGGAAATTGATAAAATAACTCATCGTATTTGAAACATGAAAACAAATTCGTCTGAATCGAGAAGGTATCCACTTCTATATGTAGTGAGGGCTGGCCTATCGCCGGTAATAACTGGATGGTGCAGCCTTCAGAGGTTGAACCTCATATTGTCGCCCATCTCGCGAAGGCACGTATGCGACATTTGCTAGTTTTTAATTTTACAGTTTTAATAAAATTTAGAATTGACAACATACGCCTAATCAGAAAAAAATTTTGATATCTCCGAAACCATTAGAGCTATCGATTCGCCACTTCATGAGAACATAGATCTCACTTTCAATTTTCGGGAGGTAGTCACAACTCAAAACACCCAAAATGCATTTTAGGTCCCTTCGTTAGATAGGCGAAGATATTTGTCAGCTTTCTAATCAAGATGACAGAACACGACCATTGATTATCACTCTCCTCAAAATCATATTCCCCTATTTGTCAGCAATAGGAGAGGATGGAGGATGAGAAAATGAAGTTAAATATTCCTGCACATTGGTCTCATATCATCATCGTTTTCATTATCATCATCGTCATCGTCATCATCATTGGGATTTTTGCTGGTAAGGGCGGGGGTGGGAGTAGAGGTGTTATCGTCATATCACCGCTCATTTATAATGGGCAGGAAGGTTTAAAGGTGGAGAGAGTCGATAACCAGATAGAGGTTTCTGCATGTATAAAGACAGCTGCGTTTCATAATAGCAAACAAAGACACTGTTGGGGTTTTCAATATTTTATTTCTTTGCTCATTTTAAACATGTAGTACCATACATCATAATTATCATGTTACATACATTTTACATAATATATAAATGGAGGTATGATGACTGTCCCAGGCCTTCATATGAATAAAGTGTGGAAAATAAGCATAAAAATTGTTGACCTATGTCATTGTGAGAGGCATGTTAGTGTGAATGTGTGTTTGGGAAGGTATTGTGTCTTTGCTGCTACGCTGTATTAGCGCTTAGTTCGTCCGTGTAAAGCGTTCACAACTTTCTGGTTCTCTATAATTTTGTAAAAGTTCTTGACCATCTAGATTTGTACCATGTTTTAAGGTTGTCGGTCAATCCGTTCACTCCATGTTCATTCTTGATCAGTTTGTAAAGCTGTCACTATGGGATTGTTCACTACACGTTTGTTCTCGGTCTTTGGTAAAGCTATCACTACCAGATCGTTCACTATAAGTAGGCTCAGTCATTTTGTAAAGCTGTCACAATCAGATCGTTCACTATTAAGTATTCGTTCTCGGTCACTGTGTAAAGCTGCCACTTTCAGATCGTTATGTACTTGTTCATTTTTGATCATTTTGAAAAGCTGTCACAAGCAGAACGTTCACTCTTTTTGTGAGTGAGTGTTTTCTATTAAATATAAAATATGAATCGTACTGACAGAGCTATTAGAAGAAGTGGAGTGAAGCAGCCATAATGGTTTATTTGCTTATGTCTGTCTTGTCGAATTTTGACTCTTTCGCCTGTGTACCACAGTTGTGGTCTGAGTTTATATCCAGTAAGCTTTTGTTGTTGTTGTTATTGTTGGTGTTGTTGTTATTGTTGTTGTTGTTGTTGTTGTTGTTGTTGTTGTTGTTGCTATTGTACATGTTTATTCGCGGACAATTTGCAAAGCTATGAGAAACAACTCGATCTTCGGAAGACTTTCACTATTAGATCGGCATTTGTCCGGTTATATAGCATTCCTTCTGTTCTCTTATCTTTTTTATTATCTTTACGACAGTTTTTATAGTATCTGATTCGTCTGTATGTTGTGTTATGATGTTGTTGGTAGCTTAATGTATTTGTATAAGATTGCAGCTCGGAAGAAGAATCTAGATCATTTTTCCAGTAAAACTGACCAGCTTTCCTTTGGTCTTCATCGTAACAAACATCTAACTGTGAAGATTTAAGAAAAATTGAGTTTTTGTAAATAGACAATTATTAGTCTTCTCTCCCTATCGGCTTGGGCAAAGCAAGGGAGGTAATTGGACTTTCAGAAATATTAATAAATTTAAAGTAGTCTCCCTTGCCACTAATGCTAAATAATTAACATAAACATGATTCAAGTTTAGTGTTTATTTCTTTTTTAGTGGGCTGGGCTGGGCTGGTGGAGGGGAAAAGTGGTGGAAGGAGGGGGGGGGGAGGGAAACAGTTCGATTTTTGACAAATCCACAGACTGTGATTTGATGACAGCATTTAGCATTGCTCTTATCCTTACACAACGACTGAGTCATGCTCACTTCACCTCACTTAGTTTCATTCATTCTGTGAAGAAATCCAAACTGCTATCATTGATGGCAATATCCCTACCGATATGGATCGATTAGTCTATAATATAAAATAGTTTGTCATTACCTCAGTTTTCAAGTCTGCTATGTCTTATCAAAATCCTGGGCTTCTCCCAAAGTGTCTATTTGGATTTATAAGAGTTGTGGGCAGATTGGGGATAGGTACGAGATTATGGTAGAAGGGTTCTCAGAAACTGCTAAAGGATATTCTCAAAGATGCTTTCCATTCCTGAAATGAACCCTGCCCTGAATGACAGCCCAAGNGAACCAGTTCGATTTTGACAAACCCACAAACTGTGATTTGATGACAGCATTTAGCATTGCTCTTATCCTTACACAGCGACATAGTCATGCAAACTTCACCTCACTTAGTTTCATTCATTCTGTGAAGAAATCCAAACTGCTGTCACTAATGGCAATATCCCTACCGATATGGATCAATTAGTATATAATATAAAATAGTTTGTCATTACCGCAGTTTTCAAGTCGTCTATGTCTTATCAAAATCCTGGGCTTCTCCCAAAGTTCTGTTTGGGTTTATACGAGTTGTGGGCATATTAAGGATAGGAGCGAGATTATGGAAGAAGGGTTCTCAGAAACTGCTATAGGATATTCTCAAAGATGCTTTCCATTCCTGAAATGAACCCTGCCCTGAATGACAGCCCAAGCACACCATGGGAGAGTCCCGTCAAATTGATAAGCGGACATGGAACACTTCGTCGCTGGGATGAAATATTCTTACAAACCCCAGTTTGCCTGAAATTCGGGTTTTGATGCCACTAGATTGTCAAAAATGTGGCGCATATTATGTCAAAACCCTAGACTTCTAACTTCAATAATTTCGTGATAGCATTGAAAACTGCGAAATATTTCTTACGTAATGCACCTAAAAATAGGAGGATGACATTGTGGAATATTGCACCAAACTTTTGTCAGGCACTTGTTCGACACATCACAAACTTATGAGAAAACTAGTGTCGGACTCCTGCACCTTGCCATATCAGTGACAAAATTCCATGAAGTGTTATAATATGTGGCCTGTGGCTCAGTAGGTTCTGACTCAATAGACTGAATTCTACCATATATTACACTATTGAGCTTATTTCCAAAGATTCCTTTTGCTGTGTGCAGTTTTACAAAATGATACTGTTTTTTTTTCCTTGCTACTCCTGAAAAATTTGAATGTTGGCGTTTATCAGGATATTGCATTCAAGCAATGACTCGTAAACTGTGATGACGACATTGTATGATTTGAGCAATAGCATCTAAGACAGTTAGAAAGATAAACGACTGGTATTAGAGCGTACATGTATGTAACATCATGCCACCACTCTCCTCTCCTGTCTATACTAAAAACAAGAAAACTTTACACTGCCAGGCGTCTTTTTCGGCTTTTCCATTGATACTGATTTGTGACTTTTACGTTTACGTTTCATGTAGCCTTCAGCTAGAATAGTATCGTCTCTAGGTTGCCGTCTCATAATATTTATCAAAAGTGAAGGAGTTAATTATATAATCTTTATTTCATTCAGTAAATTCGGACTTCCATCGGCTGCTCAGGTCAACTTTTAAGTAGCCTCCGGAACGTTCATTCGCCGTGCTTTCAGGTGCTTTTTAGAGCTTGATTCTAAATTGCTTTTTTCGCAGTCACTATCGATTAGACTATTTAATTGTTAGTAATGTTAATGTAAGTGTTCTTTTCCTCCGTAGAAAGGGGAATTAATCTACTTCATAGATAAACAGGAAGTTGAGAATCGGTGAAGCCCAGTACAAGCGAATGCCTCATCTTTCGACAGACAAACCGATTCTTTGATAAATAGCATTTTGATTCCATAGTCTCCTGGAAGTTGTGTTCCCAATAAAGCCACAGACAAGAGAATCTGTACCCTTCAACAAATAATGAATGTTTCAAATCTCACTAGGCATTTAAATTCCTTGATAAGATGCATTCCAGTTTTCATTGTCTCGCTGAAGCTATTCATATTTCCTGATGTGTTCATGCACTTGATAAGACTATGTGTTTGTCCCCTTCTGTTAAGCCACATTTCCTAGCTGCAATGATAACTCTAAATACACTCATCATCTCTAAATGCTTAAGACCAGATGGTCTCTCTTTTTTTCACTAATCCATTGATGAAGTACCTTTATTTCGTGGGATTTATGACATATTCACACAGGGACGGTATGATAAGGCTTCATTCAAAAAAAAAAAAAGCATACAATCAAACAAACAAACAAACAAACTAACAAACAAATCAACATCAGGTGAACAGACAATTAACCATGGATACTCGTCTCGCTGACTGAAGCCTCTGTGTGTTCTAAGGATGGTCTTCGCTAGTCGAAGAGTGAGAATTCACAATATCAACAGCGACCAATGTCAGAATGTATTGCCCTGCAAGTAGTATAGATTTGTTGAGGATGGCATTACTACCACAAGACAATATGTCGCCAAAATGCATATCACATAGACTGTACCTGTCTTCTTGCATTTCGCAGCTAACAGCTTACTGCTGATATATTTTGCATTATGACATTCTTGCTTTTGACCGCCTTTCTTTGCCGCATACAGCATATTATTATGTAGTGATAGGCAAAATGTATATTAATTTGTTCCAGAGTGATGGAAATGAGGGCTGCTGTGGTGTTACAACATGAATTCTTCGCCCTCGACACTCCCACCTCAGGGACTGACAATTCAGTAGTGTTACACTATGACACTTGCACGTGACTTCGTGGCATAGTAAAATGAGCTTGATCTAAGGGTTACGTGATACGATACATGGGAAACCAAAGATGATGTGATTTTACGTTATCCGAGACAAGTATTGAGACACCTAAGGCAACGCCGACCCATCCGAAAAGGACCACTCTTTCTTACAAGTAATACCTAAGATGTTTGGGATATCTGTACTATGTACTGTGTCAGCACAGATGAGTAAATAGAGTGTATCTTCTTTACAACAGCCTTGGGTACAACGATGCTTCGCTTATAAAGGCATGACTTAAAATCCACGTTTCTTTTTTATATACGCACATTCAAGGGACGTAACACATTCACTGAACTGTCGTTCTTATTCTTTTTCCATTTTATTCTCTTAAGAACTGGCTTTCAGCAAGACATCTGATACCACGGCCAAATTCTTTTGTGATTGAACCATGTGGTATCTATTACGGAGCGATAGGGTCGAGGGGAGAGAATACTTTCGTCGTGAAGTCTCCACTGACTTCACAATCAATAATTCCGAGTTGCTCTGGTGGTGACAAGGAGATCTGTTTTCCGGTCTGTCTTTTCGCATAGCTCTTAGGCCTTAACCACACGAACACGAATACATTTTGGAATGAATAAGCATAAACAAACATGATAAAACCATATAAAACAGTAATATACTGCTGTACATCTTGACAATGCTCAAAGACAACACAGGAACGTATATTTATCAATGAATAATATAAAACTATACAGTTACATCAAGACTATTGCACATGTCAGTTATAATGCATTTTGTATCACAACAAAGGAAGGGAATCGAGTCATCAACACATCTTAGTTTTGTTTGAATGGAAGATAAGTCACACTGGAACATATCATCGTATATATGTACATGTAAAAGTTAATCGTAAAATGGACTTGAGCGGTTTGTTTCTCTACTCCTTCATGGTTGAAGACTAAAGACCAACAAAAATCTAAAAGAGGGTTAAATAAAGTATTTTATTCATGCCAGGATTTGATCGAATGAATCAACTCAGACCACGCCCACACCCCCATCTCCCCAGTAAGTTCTCTTCAGGCAATGGGGTTGTGTTCCTGGGGCCATATGCATAATCCATACGTCAGTTAACGTATGCGTTGACTACAGTTTACACAGCTACTGTTTTGGGAGTTTCCCGTGGTTACCGTAATGCGTTAACTAATATAAGGGTTATGTACAGGCCTTTGATTTATGCAATCTCTTATAACTCTGAAAGATAGTACGGGACATTACTCTGAAAATCTCGGAAACAGTGACAAAACAAAATTATGTATCGTGTCATTGCACTAGATCTAATTTGTCTAATCACTTGCTTTTCAAAGGATACGTACATTATTAGGTCACCACGTATTGGCAGAATTATGCGACAGCGATGAACTGTCATTGTCGAATTGGCGTTAACAACAATCAAAAAGAACTGAAACTAAGTAAGAAAAATTAATGAGCACATGGAATTCGTGTTTCCAATGGCTGACCCAAACACTGCTGGCACTAATATTTGAATCATCATACAACAATGCAAACAAACATTTTATCATGGCCGCTGAGGTAAAATAGACAAGACACTACTGTGATTACAGTGAGAGTAATGCTTACAGAGAACACATGTTTACATGTCGCAGTAAAAAGTAACGATCACCCAATGATGGAACTTACATTACCAATGCAAAAGTTCGAAGTCCCAACACATACAGACATGAGACAAGTGATTGGTAACGTTCACAATAGAGAGCTTCTATTTAAAGTTCAGATTTCTTACGGGCCAGTATGGCAGAGGTAGGAATGCGAAAATGGAATTGCCTTATGTAGCAATCATAGGGCACATTACGAGCTAGACATGAAATTCTTAATGTGATTTTTGTTCGTAACGTGCAATGTGATCGCAACTCTATGGAATATCATAATATGTGCATGCTTACCTCTGCCATTACAGTCCGTGAGAGATCCTAACTTTAAAAAAAAAAACCAAACAAACACAAACTCTCTAATAGAAAATCAAATGCATCATTATAATTATTATACTATGAAATAACATTCGTCGCATATAGAATTGATTTGTGACTTGGTGAAGAGCTAGAAAACATTTCTTGGCAAGACGAAGCTACATCAAAGACACAACAAACAAACGTAACACTCGAAATAACTCGCAGACAAAATACATTGCACCTATCATTGTAAGAGAAACAGCAACATATGTGATGAACATTGGTGTCATTTGAGAGCTTGCGCAGCAACGATGGGATCTCTTATTATCATAAGAATTACATTAGCGTATCGGTGCTGAATGTACCCTTAGCAGCAGCTAGTGTGATTCTTACGATGATAAGACATCCCAACGTTCGTGCTCAAACTCTCAGTTGATGATATATAACGTTGTATTCCGTATAAAGAAAACGTGGAGAAAAATGGCACTTCTAATCTTTTTGTCATCATAACGAGTCTACTAATTCTTCGAGTCCTTGTACGAATGGGGTATGCATAATTTCCGGGTCTGAGTCAGTTTTGAACCCAGAGGACACAGTCAATATGTTACAGGATGTGCAGTGAACGTAGTGTCAAGCAAAGGTTCCAGAATACATACACACATACATAAATCCATCCATCCATCCATCCATCCATCCATCCATCCATCCATACATACATACATACATACATACATACATACATAACACACTTACACACATAACACACTTACACACACACACACACACACACACACACACACACACACACACACACACACACGACGACGACGACGACGACGACCAGAACGCGTAATGAATGTGCACAAAACATAATTGCACACGCTTTGTGCGTGGAGTGGGATTCTTGGAAATACAGACAGGAGGAAACTATGACCCTTTGCAGTTTCGCCAACGCTAGTTTTGGCGTGCGTCATGCCAACTATTTCGTCATCATGACAGCAACATTAGTTGCTGTGTACATTCCGCTACAGTACGACCTTTAAACCCTGCCTAGATTTCTGAAAACAAAATTATAGTACTTGAACATGTTACATAATAACTACTTTGTGGAATACGACTTTTTACGTCAACATGAATGACATATAACATTCACGACACAGACAATGCTTTAGGATGGTTACGAGACTGTGAGAGATGTAAACCCTCCTCCAAACTTGCTGGCTAAAGTGAGATCGGCATAATGAACTGGGCCGCCTTTGTTTGGTCCCTGCAGTTTGACGATAGATCAAATCACACCTCATTCTTAGCAAAGAAAGTATCAGTCTCCAGGCAAGTCAAGATGGCTGTGACTAACGGGAAGACAGAAAATAATGCACTGTCCGGCGAGTGATGTTTGTCATACTTATATCTTTACCTCATTTATTAGCAAACACTCCAGTGTTGTTCTTGCCACAGCCTCCTCCAACATAAGACCGATAAGAAGACGTTCCACTAGCAAATTTAAAACCGTAGAAGGTTGCTGTCATGTTGGCGAGCTTCCTCTCCCGATGATCCAAAAGACGCCACATTCCTAACTAAGCTCTAGTGGGCATGCGCCCTTCTTCACAATGACTGGCGTGCACCAAATAAAAACGTACCTCTGATATCTTCTTTGCTAAGGAAGGGGTTTGCGGCTTGCCCTGTCGTCAAATTGCAGCAACCAAACCTTCGCAGACCTGGGGATAAGCGGCATAAAATCAGATGCCAATCCATTGAGACTCTTTCGGAGAGATCCACTAGAGCACGAGGTCAAAGAATAATTACTGTCTTGTAGTCAGTTCAAATGAGGGTTATGACTAGGAGCTGACATATCAGACTCTGAAGATGTTTGGGGCCATCCGTTGTCGAAATTTTGTTCAAGACATTCGATAGTAGGTTAATGTATGTGCACAAGACTAATGATTGTATTGGTGAATAGTTAGTAATTGTAGATTCGTTTGAGTGTTTGTAATGCAAATTTTATAGTGAAACACTGTTCTTCATTTACGGCTTTCTCAGAATTTCTTTCCATGGCTAGGCAGGGAGTGACTCGTAGCCACTTGACGTGATTGTATGACCAGAATAACGCTAGCTCGTAACTTTACGTGTTTTTTGTTTTGTTTGTTTTAACGAAGCGAAGGTACACACATTAAGCTTTTGTATCACATCAGCAACATGATGCAGTCAAAAAACGACTTCAGCCTCATTCTGATTGGCTGCAAGATATTTAGAGTTCATCTTTCGCAAAAGTTAAAAATAGCTCAACTGGGCTAGCCGACGCCCACTTCTTCTTTGTTTCCCAGCTCTGTTTTCCCATCACCACGCTTGCTTATCATTAATTATAAGCATCAGTAAATTGTTAACGTTCTCATTTATAATGCTGAGGCCACTGCAAATATTGGATTGTTTGTCCTGGCTGACAGATTCGAAAAGGAGAAATAACGGTATATTCGCTGCTCCTAGTCACAAGCCCCTTAATCGTCATCTCCGCTTAATCACATTTTTTTGCCGATGACAATTTTCTAATTAGGCATACGTGTACTTGATATTTGCATTTCTATTTAATAACAACTAAGTTCCCAACCGGTTGTGACTGAGGTGAATCAACTACTATCTATATTTGTTTAATTTGAGAGTTTGCGTATTAACGATGGGATTTCTTACGTTCGTAAGAATTACATTAGTACATCGATGCTGAATGGACCCTTAGTAATGTTCAACATGCATAATGTAATTCTTACGATGGTAGTAAGAAATCTCATCGTTATTTCGGAAGTTCTCAATTATTTTACAATGAAACTGTTGTACTGTATCACGTAGACATTGTTAACACTTCACACCGCCTTAACATATAGGTTAGCTAGCTCGTAAGAGTTCTGTGTCCACTGCTTACTATCAACCCTTAGAGAGTAGTGTCCATAGTCCAGTGCTCTCCACGAGTGGTCACCTCGGTGGATTTGTCCAACGGCTGTATCATCAACCAGCATTCATTCCATAATCAGTACAAGTTTGGGTACCCTCATGCAATCTCATCGTGTGGAAGTAATATCCAGTAATGTTTGGCAATGCAGTTGGCCGTTGTAAAAATCTCGTCACAGCCAAAGCCTTGATGGGTGAATTATGGCATCTCACTAGTGGATTGTAGGCGTGGCCACGGGAGTCACATGGCCATTGATGGCGTACATCCGGGCTGTCTGAGCATCGTTAAACTTGCAACATCCGGGCATGCAAGGGAAGGCGGCTTCGAAACTATGCTTGTCCAAAAGCCAGTAAGTTTGCATCATACCTTTTCCCTGCAAGATGGACAGAAAACACAAATATGTAGATCAGTAAATAATAACTGTGGACGTATGCACATTTCTTGCGTTAATATCTGCGCATTGAGTTTACTTCTGAGAATACGCTTATTGTTTTGGGCGTTTCACGTGATTACTGCGATGCGTTAGTGAACCAAAAGATTATGCAAACGACCACTGGTTCTCAGCTGAGGATCAAAATACAGGCATACTGGTGCAAAATCTCAGAGCTTACAAAGAAGGGCTGACTCAGAGCCTAAATGGGTCCAGGCGGGAAATACCTGCGGGGCATTCTTTATTACTGCTGATAACAAGTATTTCTATGACAACGAAGGAAAGAGTGGAAGCTTTATGCACAAAGGGAGAGTAGAGTAGGGAAGGAAACTAAACTAATATGACGCCAAGTAGTTTTCACAATCTCACATGGATTTTTGCTATTGGTAAATAAAAAAAAGGAGACCTGGCAAACAATCCACGATACAAACATTGCGATTTTACAGTAACTAACTGAACAACTTCTACAGAAATGACCATGCGTTTAAATGAAACGACGCCTCAAAATAAAATATTGCTACCTCGCCCCCCTCTCCTTTGCCTCTCCTCTCCCCCCGCCCCTCCCGCAGCACGCACATATTCCTCAGTTTCCGCCCCGAAAATGCTATAGTAGACGTAGTCAAATGTAATTGTGGAGATATCTAACCTTAATCTCCACGTGTCCCCTGCTCTCCATTGTGAAACAGCCCAAGGCCTCCAGTGCGCTGTATGTCGCCGTACTCACTTGAATATGATCCGCTGGAAGATGCCGAGAAAAGAGTTCATTATGGTACGTCATGGTGCTCATAAGAATACTATTAAAATTACAGTTACAAGTATTCGTAATTAGTTGCTCTATTTGTGTGTGTGTGTGTGTGTGTGTGTGTCTGTCTGTCTGTCTGTCTGTCTGTCTGTCTGTCTGTCTGTCTGTCTGTCTGTCATCCCACTCACCTTTCCCCGTAGACTCCATCCTGCTTGCTGTGTTGACGGTATCTCCAAAGAGACAGTACCGAGGCATCTTGGAGCCCACTACACCTGCCACACACGGCCCTGCGTAGTGAAGAAAATATATCTCGGATCATCATTAATTTGAACTAAAGAAACCAGGCATAAAAATGGTCATGGCGTTGAACTCAAGATCTAAAGGTCGGAGATTCGATTACCACTAGAGTCATTTTGTAATTGTCCTGGGAAAGTACAGTATAACTTTCCTTTAAATTTTGCTTCGTTCACTCATCTACAAAAAAATGAGGTAATGGTAGTGTAAAGTCGCTTGAGCAGGCATACGAAACATATACTTGCACTTTATTAGCACTGACTTAAATAGTGAACAAGCCGAAATGTCTGGACATTCAAAAGGATTCTTAGTTAGATTAGACCAAATAATACTCAATATACATCCACCTCCCTTAGTGTTGTCACTTTTTGTCATCATACTCAACATCATCAGTGTTATCTGATCAGCTCTGCCACCCCACCATTGTCAACATATTATCCGTTATTACTAGCTTTTCAGTAAACCATCGGTACAGAAAATCATCAGTTTTTACAACACACACACACACACACACANACACACACACACACACACACACACACACACACACACACACACACACACACACACACACACACACACACACACACACACACACACACACACACCACACACACACCACCACCACCATCACCGATACCAATAATAACAACACCAACAACACCAACAAATGACCAGTAGACTGCCATATCACTCAACTACTAAGCGAGTGATCTTGCAAAGAAGAAGCGCTGCTTAGTTGGGATATAAGGAGGGGGAGGGAAATGGTTGCTTGGAGAGGAGGGCATGCATAAAGTAAATTTATACTAGTCATGTGAAACAACATGGTTTGGAAAGGACAGGGGTGGGGTGATATATTTTTTATTTGAGAGAATGTATAATGGAATCAAAGGTATTTAATTGGGATCGCGCATAATTGTGATGTCGTGTCCCACTAGTTGTCTGGAATCATGTGACATCATCAGTAAGAACGACTTTTTGTTCCAAAACTGAGTATGTGTACTTCTGTTAAAAACATAAATTAGATATGTGTTGAGAGATGTACTCCTTAATTCAATCATTCAAAATAAAATAGTGCTTGAAATATGAATGCCCTCAATAGCTATGACACCATAAAGTAAATAAAACTGAATGTCCAAGGAGCAATTGCCCCGCATTATTTCTTTTTTATTTCAAAAGCTTGTAAAGTCCCCTTCCTGGCTTGTGGAAAACGTTCTTGAAAATCTGATCTTCAATCCCTTTATGATTTGAATGTTTCAAAACCCCTTACCTGTGTGAGCACCTGCCCTTAAACACAGCGTCTTGCCAGGGATGTGTGGGATGTCTATGTGTCCGGCGTGATGAGCGAGGTCTAGGGCCATCGTGGCGATCTCAGCTACATGTCTTCTGCCGTTTCTGTGAGGGACACCTAGAGTGAGGAGAAAAGGGTTAAGTCGAAATGTTTTGCAGCGAACCAATATCAGACTTCTGTCGCTAAATTGGAAATGTTTGTAAATTAGTTTAGAGTAAAACTCAGTTTGTTGACAAGGAGATTTTAGTGGTATGGTGTTATCATCACAATGTTATTTATCCTTCAGCTTTATTCTAAAAACAAATAATATGAATAATTAAAGAGTCTGGGTATGCATGAGTCAGGCACACTTTGTAACTACTGTATAAAGTTATGAAGTACATGCACATGATTATACTGAGAAAAAATTAAAAAATTATATGACGGTTTTGATAAAGTATTGATGTGAAGACAGGCTTAGAGTTTTGTTTTGATTAAAAGATGTTCACTTATTCTTCACATCTAAGTAGAGTAGCCAGTTCAGAGTTGTACCTTAAAGCATAGTGATTTGATGATCTGGATCTGGATATCGTGTCGATACATTCGTAAATAATGGTAGATATTCCCATATATTAAAAACGTATGCCCCAAAGGACTAAAGCAAAAAAACATTTTTTAGCATTCCTGAAACCTTTAAAAAATTTGTATATACATCTTTCAAACTAAAACATCAGAGATGTGCAGTTATGGACATGAAACACGTCTTATTCATCTAAGAGCAACCATCTTGCAAAGGTGACATTGAATAAAATCATAAGTCACAAACGACCTCAAATCCTGTTACATTTAATTTACTCACCGCCGAATTAAGCCGAATTAGATTTGTACTCAAAACAACCAGACCTAATGTGTTTAAAGTAACTTAATAAAATATACTTAGCAGGGACATGCATCATGTCATGCACCACCATAGCGATATTCCTTTGGTCACAGTAACCTGCTTCAATCGACTTAATGCAAGCGAATGAAAGAACAGTCCCTCATTATATCTAATACAGCCCGCATCTAATCTCCTTTACTGCAACTTTTCGCATGATTAGAAGATGGTTCATAAAATAATAGATATTCTACTTTCCAAGTCGAAGACAAACAACACCACTGCAGGTTTAATTTTCTTTATTATGTATTGGTTTTGTAAGTAGCCTTTGTAAGTAGATTTGTAATTATTACATACGTACGACTCCTCTGACAATGAGCACGCACACACGCACGTACACACACACACACACACACACACACACACACACACACACACACACACACACACATACACACACACACACA